>VWZU01006080.1:337841-367576 GCA_013397095.1 Sterrhoptilus dennistouni | reverse complement strand
GCCGTGCCGGGGCAGCGCAGGTGCCGGGGGTGCCCGCACCGCTCCCGGTACCCGGGGAGAGGGGGGAAAACCCCGGCCGTGAAACTCAGGTCCCCTGGGCAGCCTTGTGTCAGCGGGGTGGCTGGCAAACAGTCAAACTTAAAAGAAATTTCGTTTACAAACACCGAGAGTTAAGAAGTGGGTGGCTGCTTGAGCCACCAGTTTATTTATTTATTTTTTAATTTTTCTTTTAAAGCTGGGCTTACTTCAGATTTTCTCGTATCTAGGTGACCTTTTGGTTGCAGGGATACCAGGTACCATTTGATTTTTTTTTTTTTTATTTGGCTGTTGCTGGGAGAATCTGGTTTCATGCCTGATGGGATATTTTTGCTGCGGAAGGCTGCGTTTGTTGATATGTTTGGGGTGAAGTGCACAACTCACAGTGTCTCCGTAGTTCTTCGGAGAGGGAGTCTGGATAAGCTGCTGTGCTCACGGTGTCTCTTGCTTTGTAAAGTGTCAGAAAGAGATGATCATGGTTCGGATACCTAACACTGCTGTGCCTTAGTTGTGGGTGTCCGTGGATGTTTTAGCCCACAGCCAGATTTGTTTAGTGAAAGTTGGTAAAAAGGCATGTGCATGCAGTAGGTGAAGTGTGGATTCTGTGGATAGACGTGCTAGTCAAGTTGTAATAAGTTCTGCCTAAAAGAGCAAAACCAAACCCTAATGCTGCCAGTAACCCCTGAGATTATTGATTCGGTTCTGGTATCCACCGTGGCACTGGGAGATGACAGAAACCAGCAGTCCCAAAAAATATGTTTGCTGCTGCCTTCTTCCTAATTTATGTCTCTCGTTTTAAACTGAACTTATATCAGGCCACAAATAATCTCTGCTGCTTTTTGATCCTCTCGGATATATTTACTAGCCTATGCACGTGCAGGATCAGGGCATTTTCTAATTTCTTTTCCTTTGTGTGACCCAGATTTTTATTCGCTGAAGTTTTAGAGTATGCTTGCCTATTGATTAAATATGAAGTTTGAATTTTACTGCCATGGGAGAAGTTGCTACAAAGCTCCAACACTGGTGTAATGTTAGGCCTGTAGCAGAGATTTCCTGGTATGCAGTGGTTCTGCTAGTGTTTCTGAGAGTTAATTTTAACTTACATCCTAATTTTAAGCCTTAACTAAGTTTCCTGGTTTTCAGAAATGCGGGTCACTCACAGCTGCAATTGATTACTCTAGGAATTAGGCTTGCTCAGCACGTAAATGAAGGGTAGGTGATTATCTGGGAGTGACTTTTTGCGGAATTAGGCACTTCTGTCTGAAAATTTTAGGCTATAGGAATGTGATTTGATCTACATGATGATGTGAGACACATAATTCTAGGTTCTAATAAAGTTTGTGCTTGAGGGAAATGTAGGCATTGGGCTATAGTTCCAATTAAGTAAGGGCAAAGAAGTATTCAAGTCGTTCAGTTTAAGGTTTTTTGTTTCGTTTTTATAATTTTGCTGAAAATAGCATAGTTAAGTAGCATTTAATAAAGGGGTTGAACACTCTATTAAATATTGGAAAATTAATACATTCTGAAAGAAAAAATATTTGCTTAATATTGATATTACAACTGTTGGCCCTTGAGTTTCTGCAGTTCTAATGATACTATGAGCCAAATCTGTAAAAAATTAGAGATTATTGTTACTTATATATGGTTTTCAGATTATTGGAGACTAGGTCATGCATTTTGTTCCTTACCTTGAGAAAGCTGCATGTGGGATGGGAGGAGTATTTTTAGGGTCCATTTTAGAACAAGATTTACTTTTCTTTATATGTTCCTCTTGCTGGCTGCCATGGAGGTTGGCAGAATTGGCCGAGTTGTGGATCCCTTTAATAGCCATGTGTTCCCACCTAGTCTGATCCCCTTCCTCTGTGGCAGATATGTTTCCTACTGATCTTCTTTCCTACTTCTCTCCCCACATGTTCATGTTTCCTTGGGAGGTTGTACAAGAAGTTTGTGTAGCTGGGAAAGGGCGAATCAGCCCCTCAGAACCACTGATTCCTTCAAAAGCATCCTGTGCTATGCTGGATGGTGGGGATGATGAAGAGGAACCCCCTTAAAGCAGCAGTCACCCTTGCTTTATTGTCCCTGTAACATGGCAGTGGAAGGTCCTTGGAGGAGCAGGCTGTAATGAGCAATTTCCACAGATTTTGAATCCTGCCTGCCACCAGCATGTCCTTTCAGGACCTCTCTGGATCTCCTGCTTCCCTACTCCCCCTTCCCTTTTTTAGGTGAGGGACAGCCCCAGGTACAGCTGGCACTGACCATGGGGCTGTGGCCAGGGAGGGTGGGCGGTTGTGCTGACATTGCCAAGCTGTACCTTTTGGGGCAGGGCTGGGAGCAATAATTTGGGTGTTTACTCACTGCTGAGCTGTTTTCTCCGTGAACCCATAGGGCTGTCATATCCATGAGACCTTTTCCCTTGGTTTGATTGAAATTGAACAAATGGTTGAGAGATGATGGATGGGACAGGGAAATGGGACTGGCAGGCAGAGAGAGAGTGAGGAGGATAGACAGAGAAAGCGGATACGCCTTGTTTCCTTAGGAAATTAGGAAATTTCCTTAGGAAGTCACACTGTCCTGTCATTAATTTTACTTTTTTATATATGTCTTTGCTAGTTATGGAGACAAAAGGATACCACAGCTACCCAGAAGGCTTAGATATGGAGAGACGGTGGGGTCAAGTTTCTCAGTCTGTGGAGTATTCTTCCATAGGTGCTGGAGAGCAGACTGATGACAGTAACTACATGGAGATTGTAAACGTAAGCTGCGCTGCCAGCACTTTTGCAAACAGCAGCTCTCAAGGAAACAGCAAAGAAAAACCTGAGCTACTCTCCTGCCTGCAGCAAGACAACAGCCAACCTGGTATTCTGCCCTCTGACATCAAAACCGAGACGGAGTCCAAGGAGCTGTCGGCAGCGGTGGCCGAATCCATGGGTTTGTATATGGATTCGATACGAGACACCGATTACCACTACGATCAGCAGAACCAGGCGAGCCCAGGAAAGATCTACCAGAACATGGAGCAGCTGGTGAAGCTCTACAAGGAGAACGGCCATTGCTCCTCTCCCCTCCACAGCGCCAGCAGGCCCTTGAGGTCTTTGATGTCGGACTCCGGGAGCGCTGTGAACGGCGGTGCCATGCATGCGATTGTCAAAAGCCCCATCATGTGTCAAGAGAAAAGCCCCTCAGGCTGCAGCCCTCAGAACATGGCCTCCTCAGTATGTAGTCCTGCAGGAGTTAACTCCGTGTCCTCAACTACGGCTAGCTTTGGGAACTTTGCCATGCACAGCCCCCTCGGGCAGGGCACCCCTCTGTCGCGCTCGCCCAATGTCGAGAGCCGGGGCTCCATGCTGCACAGCCCCGCGCACGTCAGCAACGTCGGCTCTCCGCTTTCCAGCCCTATCAGTAGCATGAAGTCGCCGATTTCCAGCCCTCCCAGCCAGTGCAGCGTGAAATCTCCCGTCTCGAGTCCCAACAATATCACTATGCGATCTTCTGTGTCCAGCCCTGCAAACCTGAACTCCAGGAGCTCCATTGCCAGCCCTTCCAATGCCAATAATAGGTCCACGCGCTCTAGTCCAGCGGTTAGCACTGTGGGATCGTCCATCTGTAGCCCCGTAAACAACTCCATAGGGTTCCCGCCTTCCGGCACGCCACTGGGGCCTAGCAGAAGCCAAGATACTGTTCCTAGTCCAGAAACAAAAGACAAGGGTGCTCAAGAACTCACGTTTCCTAAGATGGAGGAAATGGAGAACGCCATCTCCAACAACAGCCAGATGAACCTTGTTCAGTTCATAAAGCCCGAGCCAGACGGGTCCTTCGGCAGCGCCTGCATCGGCGACAGCAGCAGCAGCAAAATAAACTCCGATTCCCCATTCTCAGTACCAGTGAAGCAAGAGTCGGCCAAACATCCTTGTTCTGGTGCCTCCTTTAAAGGGAATCAAACAGTAAATCCCTTCCCATTTACAGATGGCTCATATTTTTCTTTTATGGATGACAAAGACTATTACTCTCTTTCTGGGATTTTAGGACCACCTGTTTCTTCATTCGATGGAAATTGCGAAGGTAGCGGTTTTCCAAATCCAGGCCTACGTGTGGGGATTAAGCAGGAGCCTGATGATGGCAGCTATTACCAAGAAAACAGTATACCATCCTCTGCCATTGTGGGTGTAAATTCAGGTGGACAGTCATTTCACTACAGGATCGGTGCCCAGGGCACGATATCCTTGTCACGGCCGGTTGCTCGAGAGCAGACATTTCAGCACCTGAGCTCCTTCCCTGCTGTCAGCACGCTCGTGGAGACCTGGAAGTCGCATTCAGAGTTGGCATCCAGAAGAAGTGATGGGTATCCAGTTCTAGAGTACATTCCAGAAAACGTATCCAGGTGAGCTGGCAGATTGCTACCTTTTTTTTTTTTTTTTNTTTTTTTTTTTTTGGTCTCCTTATTTTTTTTCTTTCTTCCCCTCCATTAAACAAATAAGGTGGAATTCAAATGAGGAGCAGGGTGGTATTTCTCAGTCTGATGCATAATTCTTTGTTTGAATTTCAGTTACTATTAGATTGGTTGCAATCTTGCTGTGTTTTACTCGGTCTTTAATAAAAACAAAGTGCTGGCTTTAATATTTAAGAAGAACATATTATATTCTGTTGTTATTAGGTTTGAAGGTATAGCTTTAGTATGTTTATGAGCTCTTACTACTACAAATGTTGTTTTTCCCATAATGAGAGCTTAGTAAAATTGCTCTCTTGTGTCCTATAATGGTTATTCTTTCTTAGCTACTGCTTGAATGTGTGGTACCTCAGATGAAATGTTGAGATGAGAATAAGAAAATGATAGTGTCAGGAATCTGTTTTTGTGAAGAAGCATGGTTCTGTGTTTGCACTGTACTTGAACTGGTTAAGTTTAAAAAACTAAACGTTACAAGCCTGTGGCAACATATTATTTCTGTATTTTAGCTGTAGGAACATTTGGTTTATATATATAGAAAAATGCCTCCAGAAGGAGGAGGGCTGTTAAAACTTGATGCATTTGAAAGGGAGAAATGGATAAACTGATCTCCTCACTTTTGGTGGAAGAGAAATGAGCAAGTGTCATCTGAATTTGGGTTTCTTGGCTGATCTGTGGCAGCACATCCTTCTTCAAGCAGGTGTCCTTGTATCTCGTGAGGGATGCCTGCTTTCCTAAACCATCTAGTTTTGGGGTAAACAGCACAAGTTCTGAAGCGCCTCTGACAGCCTGACTGAGTTCAAATGGTTGCATAGCATACCCATGTACCGAGCAGGCTCACCAGAGGTTGGTGCCAAAGCTCAAATAGCCAGTAACAGATTGGCATTTACCTTTCTCAAGTGGTTTTTTTTGCTCATCACGCGCTACGCAGCTGCCCTCGGTGAATGAAGCATCTGCCTTATTCTTGGAGTGGGGTGAGGAGGATGCGTGGTGTTTTTCCATATTGGTATGATACTACAGGTTTCTGAAAATAGCGTTGCACTGAAAAACATAATATCTAAAATAATGGTGCTTTTCAGGAGGGAAATCAGCCTATCTACCTGTAAGGAAAAAATATACTTTACCTGTTTTCATTTCATTCTCAGTTCTGTCCAGCACTGCTACAATCTCTCTATCATTTTGTAGGCCATACTCCACTTTTTCTTTGGCAATTTCCAATATGGTCTGGAAAAAAACCTGCACTTTTTAATATACTGGACTTGAAAGGGCTATATCCTGTCATCATGCTGAACTTTGCATGTAGGTGGATATTTGTTATCATCCGGTCCTCTCTTAAATGTACTTTCTTGGATTAAGGAAGATGGAGTCACTGTTTTCTAGTTTACCTGATGAAAATTTCATAAATTGCATTATTTATATAGTGAGAAAAGTTCACCAGAGGACTGATGGAATGCCTGAATACAAAGACCCAATATTTTTCTGCCTTTGTGGTTGAGCACTGTTGCTTGGACAGGTAGCTCCTGCCAGCTGTGAGAGCTCTTGTGTGACTGAATGCTTAGTCAAGGCTGTCATCCGTTGCACGGGCAGGCACAATAAACAAGGAAATAATGCAGGAAGGAGATGGTTGCCATCAATAGTTGTGTTTGGAGTGACAATTTCTCATAAGTCTTTTAAAGGAGACTTCTGATCTGACATTAGTCCATGGTAGCTTTGGATCAGTAAATGTAATCAGATTTGATGATGTCATAGTGCTGGGTGCACTTTCTTGACTTTGTTCTCTAAGCTGGTATCTCTGTAGGATGTGCAGGTGAGTGTAGCTGCCACTTTGCAGGATTGAAATCCTGAAATGTTTAGTGCTCAGAGCTGTTACGTGTGTAATTCTGTTCAGGTGATGGAGATCTGTGGGGTTGCGACACTCCAGGCATCCTGATCTGTACTCCAGATTAGGACATGTGTCATCATTTCAAATCTCAGAGCTCAACCCCATTATTTAACTAAATGTTGCTCTTAATCTGGCTGGTGATGGCTCTATGCCAACAGTGCAGCCAGGAACCTGTGCAAAGCCTTTAAAATTTTCAAGCTAAATCTGTGTAGAGATGATTTTAGCAGTCCAGATTTGGGTGCAGAGGTGCTTGATTAGATATTTGTCTGCTGATGAGACAAGTCATAAAGACTCCACATAAGATGTCACACATGTAAAAGCTCAGCCTTGCTATTGAACCTCAGACTGATCTTTTTTTTCCCTCTTCATTTCTGTGCTGTCTTGCAGCTAGAACAGAGGAAATCATGCTCAAATTAGTTGGTGCTCCGAGGTGTTGTAATAAAACACACATAGCTTAAAACCATGCCAGACCCAACATCCCAAGGTTGGTTCCAGCTGTCCCATATCCATGTGGTATGGGGATTGCAAAATACCTCTTCCTTCGTGTCATCAGAACAGCAGCATCACACCTCTGTCCTCTATGTCTAAACCAAATCCTTGCTATTTCCCATCAGGTTTTTTTCTGATGTGTTAATCCTATCAGGCATCACACATTTTGTGGACTTTTACAGCATGCAATTAACCCTTTGAATTTTGCAATATTTTAAAGTTCCTAGTATTCTAAGCCTTCCTCTTTTTTTTTCAGGAGTACTTAGCTTGTAATATAAATGGCTGCAAGCAAAGAATAAGGTGAAAGGAAAAAATAGGCTCTGTGGTTCTCTAAAGCCAGTAGATGACCAGCGTGGAATATGTCTTGTTTTAGCTGCATTATTTTCTGAACCCCGATGTCATACTCTTTCTGAACTGCCTCAGACTTGCAGCTTACATGGTGAAAAGGAGTGGGTGGCCAAAAGAAGATGACTTTGACTTTTCATATTGATAATGAATCCTTAGAATATTGCTGTAATTTTTTTTTTCATATTAGAATGTCCCCTTTCTTGAATCAGTTATACTTGGTGGTAGTGTCTAATGACCATAGTTAAGGCATTTAAACTGCTTTGCTGCCTTGTTGACTGTGCCATTCACCCACTGCCAACTAGAACATTTTTCTTTTTCTCCTTCAGTTACTTTTATTAGATGTGCGCAGTTATGGTTCTTTTTAAGTTAGTTGGTGGTAACTTTTTTATAACATTGCAGCTTGTGATGTTTGGGGAATGAGAGGCTCTTAAGCAAAACCAAATTCACTTATTCCCTTAAAAATACTTTTCTTCTGCTAATATCCATGCAGAACTTGGCTTTGTTTTTGAAAGATTTTACATTTGTAATTTTTAATAAAGGGTGAATCATACTTGCCTGTCTGTGTGTATAGATTCCTCCCTCCACAAATGGCATTTCTAAGAAATACTGGTTTCTAAACTGAGTAATAGCTAAGTAGGCTTGATAAAGAAGGTATGTGCAGTTGTGTGATGTCATTGATGAAAACCTACACAAAGAATCCAGATAAAACTTCTCTTCAAGGTGATCAGTGCTCATCTGAATTGGGGTGCTAGCCTAAGCCCCATGATCATGCCAATTATGTGATTTTCAAAATGGCCTACGAAAATGTCATGGTTGCTTAAAACAAGTGTAAAAATTGAGGAGGATGACCTTTCTGCTGCATTAGCTCTTACCTAAAGCTTCTTTTGCAAATGTGCCTTTTCCCTCTAGTTTCGATATTAACTCATGTATGTACACATGGGTACTCTCTTTTTGCAGTACTTGTGGTGGAAACAGGGGGCTGATACTCCCACTGTCGTTTCTTCCTGGCAATTTCACTGGTGTAATCCAGTGTGGGAAGAATTCATAAAGTTCGATGTGCTGCTATTCAGAAAGTTTAGTGTTTTAATATGAATTGCATATGTTTATCTATAATCGTGTTTCAAGAAATTTTTGATCAGACATTGATAGTATTTTAGGGATGACTTATACTTATCTGTTTCTGAGCCATTGACATGTGTCAGTATTTATTTCTTAGACCCTACTTGAAAGAGCCTCCTCAAAAAACGCATCCCACTCCATCCAAAACCAGAAAGCAACCCAACGACATGATCTTGATTTACCTGTAGCCTTTACTGGCTTGAATTGATTCTGGTTAAAATCTGATTTCGGACTATTGCAAGTATTTTTTGTAAATAAACTTTTATGTTAAATATTATCTAGAATAGTCACTTATCAGAATTATACCTGCCAGAAAGATAAAGGTCTGGTAAATATTATTTTTAGAATTTATGAATGGCCTTGACCTCTGTTTGCTGACGGACTTTATGAGAAAAGGACTGCGCTGTTAAAATATTCTCCATGCTTGGCAGGACCGTATTTCACTTTATCTTTCCAAAAATTTACTGTGCAAACCTTTTTCAGAAGTGATTCTGTAATACCATGGACCATAGCCTCAAATCTATGTTTTTCCTTTATTTAAATTTGAGAAGGAATACTTGTTTTTGTAGGTTCTTGTATAATTTTATGTCTTTTTTTTTAATGCAGCTTTGGGTATAGTCCTGACACAACTGAGACCTCTGCATATTCTTTATTTCTCGCTGAAGAAATTAGAAGTCTGTATTAATATGTCAGCCCAGGATGAAAGGTTCCCTTGGGCGTACCAGCATGCATTGAACAACCTTTTACTTTCTCCAGCTTTCTTTGTTGTTATTTTGGTCAGGGTGCTGGGTTTTTGTATTGCTCTTTATTGAGAAGTTCAAAGTCTGTATAAAGTATTTTCCCTTAAAATGTGAATGCAAATAATGCCTTATTTTCCCTTAAAATTATATATATCCGTTGCCTCCTGAGCTGTGGCGTACAGAAGTCTACATTAATGGAAAATTGTGTTGCAGAGATGGGTGGCTCTTCCCCATCTGGGGAAATAAGAGCTCTGTTGTCAAGCTGAGTGCCAGGATCTAGGGCTTGGTTGTTTCTTTGTGCAGGGGACAACAAAGTTGTGTATTTCAGAAATATTTCTATTGTTGGTTGATACCACTAAACTTGGCTGTTGGAAATCAGTTTGCCATGTTGAATTCTGATAGTAGCTAATAGTTGTTGCCTGGTTTTTCTATCACTTTCGGTGATACGGAATCTCACTCTGATAATCTTGTTTTGATGGTTTTCTGAAAAACAGGAAGGTGAGGTCACCTTCAATGCACACATTTTAACAAGCAGAAGAAATTTTGAATATGAGTTTTCCCACAATATGGATCAGTCCATTTTCATGAGGACTGGAAGACAGAAAAGTATAAAAAATGTATTAAAAGTGTCCCTGTCCTGTTTTATGAGATGTGTGTTGCAGCAAGGCAGGCAAGCATGCACAGGGACTGCTGCAGCAGATTCAGTGCTCGTGCAGTACTCCTGTTGTCTGCAGAGGGAGTAAATTGTTAAGTTGTGGTTCAATAACCTGGCCTTACTCAACCAGCACTTAACATTAATGGAGCTACAACCTGCTGTGAAGTGCTCTGCCTGGCTGAATCAGATTGCCAGGTGCTTATTGGTGCTTTGCTGATCCCAGGCTGGAGCAGTGGCTCCTGTGGGGTGTCACTTGTAGCTGAACAATGTGTTATTTGCAGTGGTGAAAATACTCTGTTGGGCCTTGTCTGCTCTGATTTTGGTTGTGTCTGTTTGGTTGGGCTTGTTGTATGTGAGAATTAGATTGGGTTCCTGATCCAGTTCACTCTGAAGCTCTAAAGAACCAACAGGACAGGGAAACTTGGTGAGCAATGTGATGTGGTATGGACACGAGAACAAACTGAAGGGATGGAAAGGGAACAGAGCCTGTGCAATATCCCAAGTGCACCTTTCTGCTAAAAGATAATGTGTTGTTGAGCCATAATCCCAACACTGGTGTTATTGGGATATAGTTTTAAAAGGCGTTTTCTCTTTTTCAATTGTATGTATTGAGTCTTTGAACAGAGTTGTAGGAGATGGAGTTAATAATGGACTTGTTTTGACCAAAACTTCTTGGAGAACAATGGAGTGCTGTGATTTGAGATTTAAGATCTCAGAGGTCAGAAAATACCACAGTTAAGGATGAATATAGAACCGTAACTTGTTCTCTGGCAAATGTGTCTTAAAATATGGCTGTCTAAGAGTGATAAAAATGGTCCAACGAGGAAACTAAAAAGAGTGTGTGAAAAACAGGTATTAAATCCATCTAAGTTTAGTAGTTTTATCAGTTTTCACATGCAGCTGGTTGCTACACAGTGCCTGGTGCTCAGCATATGAATTACTTCGGTTGCAGTCTCCTCTGAGTGAGAGATCTGTGGAGAGAGGGGAAAAAAAAAAAAGGCAGCAGTATTTCCATCGGGTGCAATGGACCAGCTTCTCACAGTGTTATTGGGCACGTGTGAATGCACCCTAAATAGACCATGGCATGATTTGACTGCTCACTGCCCTACTTGTGTAACCCGCAGCGGAAGGTCACGGTCTGATGGGCCCCTCTGACAGCCCCTCTCCTCCCGGAGCCACCTTGGCTTTGCTGCTGGAGGAGTCAGGCTGACCTTGGAGGAAGGCACACTTTTTTTGGCTTGGGCTGCAGGGGAAGGACTCGCAGGTCAGGACGTGCCTGTTTATCCATGGCAGCAGTTCCCAGTGTAGCCTGCTCCGGTACCACTGCCGGCAAGAGGAGCAGCAGCATCTCTCCCTCTCTGGGGCTTGTGTGGGAGGAGGCACTCCCTCCTTGGACTTGGAAATGGGATTTCTGTGCATCCCGTCTTTCCCTTCAGTGACCCCAGGAATTTACAAAAATGTCGAGGGTTGGTTTGCTTTCAGGGCAAAATTTTCAAGTAAATGGTCTCTTTAAATGGGAGGCTTTGTGACCTTATTTGGGGTTGTGGGGTTTTTTATTTGTTTGGTTTTTGTTGTTTTTGTTTTGTTTTGCAGTGAGGTTTAGTAATATGGTTTATCAGAGCTTAACAGTGTGTTTTCTGAAAGGAAGTCATCTGGGGGGTTCTCTTTCTCTAGTTTGCTGGAATCAATGCTGGAAGATTTAAACCACAAAAAACAACCCTCCCCTCCCATCCCGCTGCAATCTCCTGAAACCTTCTCCCAAAACAACAAAACAAGTGCAGAAAACCAAATCCATGCTGTTCGTTCTGGATTCTTAAAAAGTATAAGTAACACTGGTTGTATCTATTCAGTACGTGAATAAGTATTTTTGCAAGATGCCCTTTGTTTACTGAGTTACATTATAGCAGAAGTTCCCACACTGCTGGTAGATCACAAAATAACTTGAATTTTATTTCTTTATCTCAAACAGTGAATTAAACGCCTGCAATTACATTAGAGTTTGTTGTTAGCCGGTTGCTAAATTAAATTTCTCCAGATCTGCAATCTTTAAGCTGCATATTGGCTTCATAACAAACTGATAGCTTGAATTTCATATCTGGAGGTAGGGCTACTTGGAGTTAATACGTGATGTTATTTTTTGAAAAGGAGAAAAAAAAAAGTAAATTCTCTGAGCAGAAACAGAATCCAGTATTTGCGGATAATATGTAAAATGGCTTATGGGAATTTGTAGGCGCCTCTAAGATGCATGGGTATGCTGCTGATTGTGGTGATAATAATAGATCAAAGAGTTACAGCCCTGAGGTTAAAAAGCAAATTTCAGACTAATTGCTGAATGTATCTGACAATTTTTATATCACTTTACTCGTTTCCATCCTCTCTCCTAAACAATACTTTCTGCTTGCATCTGGAGGTGAAATAACTTTTTTGAATGAGCTTTCAGGCTAAAATTTATGCTAAGTACAGGAATCTTTTCTATTGTGCTTTTCATTCCATGTCTGCTTTTGAGAGGTGTTACCCCAAGTTTCTAAAAGTGGCAGCTTTATAAAGCAATTCCATAGCAATTTTAGGTCTTTAAAAAAAAAAAAAAAAGAAATTAAAAACCTCTTACCATCTTTAACAATGCTTTCTGAGTCTTTTGGATTTGTGAGAATGTCTTGCTTCCTTATTTTTGCATATGACCATTTTGGGTGCATGTTCAGCCTTTAGTCTGCAAAACAAAGCATTATTTTGGAGGTTTATTTTGGACAGCATAATCTATCAGTGGTCTGAGAACTTTTAATCAGAGGGCAGAATGGGGAATTAAGTAGTTTGTCCTGACCAGGATTTTGCCTGTCCCAGCTGCTGAGAACTGTAAGGTCTTGCCAGCATTTTCGGCCATGCTTTTTTGAATCCTGTGTTGTGTTAAGATCGTAGCGCAGTCCTGCAAAACCTGTTGTTTTCAGGGTTTGAAATCCCTTTGCACTGAATTTCTTTTGTTCACCAGCTCCTCTCCTGTACCTGGCTCAGAGGGTCAGGATGGCGCAGGAGAGGTGCCTCGGGAGTGCCCCATGGAGATGGGAGCAGTTACTGAGCAAAGCAGTGCTCTGCTGAATACATTTTTACATCATGCTCTGCTTCTCTCAGGCAGACCCAAGCCGTGCAGGGAAAGGGGCAGGTGCTGAGCGTGGCTGGTCAGAGCAGGGCCCACGGTGTGGTGCATCCCTGTGCCTTGCGCAAGGAGCCGTGTCCGTGTGCCCCGGGAGTGCGTCACCCGCCGTGTCCTCGCGGCCACCCGCGCTCCCCGGGCCCTTTGGAAACGCGCTTTCGCAACCGCCGAGCCCCGGTTTACTCTGGCAGCGTCTCACCTTGAAAAATCAATTGTGTTCGTGTCTTTAGCTCTCCCTCCCGTAGTGCTGCTGCAGGAAAGAGAGTGGGGAAGGGACTCTGCTCGCTGTTACAGGATGGGGTGTCTTGGGAAGCGACATCAGAGATGATCGAGTTCCAAACCCCCTGCCTGGGCAAGGACACCTTCAACTAGACAAGGCTGCTCAGAGCCCCATCCAGCCTGGCTTTGGGTACTTCCAGGGATGGGGCATCCACAGCTGCTCTGGGCAACCTGTCAGTGCCTCAACACCCTTCAGAGCAGAGAATTTTTTCCTAATAATCTAAATTACCCTCCTTCAGTTACAGCCATTATCCATTGTCCTATTGCTGTGTGCCCTTGTGAGAAGTCCCTCTCCAGCCTTTTGCAGGTGATTCACCGTATTCCCCACTCAAACACTGCCTCTTGTCTGACAGGAGCGGTGCTGGAGGTGGGATGTGGTCTCCTAGTCAAGTTTCATCAAGGTCACTGCCCTCAGACTAGGAGCAGGAAAGGGATTGCTTCTGAAAGTGTCTTAAGTTGGGACATCACGACAGCAACCTTTCTTTTCCCTTTGGAGGCATGAGTTCAAATATGAGCTTCTCCAAAAGGTCAGAGTTCTCACTTTTAGCATTGCTGAAGACTTGTCTCTAGAAACCTGTCATGCACTTCAGCGTTTTTGAAGACTGGAGTGCCAGGGACCTTGCAAATGAAGGTGGGTGGGAAATTTGCACAGTTTCCAGGCAGACTATCTGAGCTGTCAGCTTCATTATTTTAAACTAAATTAGATTTGTGCTAGAGAGTGCAGTATGCTAGAGCGGTTAGAGAGCTCTTCCTCTAATGGTAGCTTCAGAGCTACTTTGCTAGATAGAGCTGCGTTAACTTCCCAACTGACTTGGATAAATTAAAATAAAACAAAACAACTAAAACCTTGCACAGGTATGGATCCTGAGATATGGGAAAACTACCTGGAAAAACTCAGAAATTCCACTTGAAGACAATATACTCTAATGTTTGGTGTTTCTAAGGATCAAGGTCTGTTATTTTTTATGGTTTGGTAGAAATTGAACACGTAATTTCTGGCCAGGGGATGCACGCTTCTGGATGCCTGCACTCTTGCAGCTCCCCAGGCACTCTGAGCCCAGCAGGGAAGAGAGTATGATGTCCTCAGGATGCTGCAGTGGATGTCATTTTCCCCAATATCTTAAGGATTGCCCCCCCAGCTTGTAGCCCATTTGCTTGGGTTTAGTGTACACCGTGGGTTTGTTTTGTTATTTCCATTTTAATTTTGTTTAGTTTTGGGCACTAAAGCTTTCTAATGTTAATAATTAAAAACAAATATTGGCCAATAAATATTCCTTAAGGATTAGAAAAAGTTATTAAACATGACTGGCTTGTCGAAATTCTGCATGGAACCTTTGTTGCAGAGTGCACTGCTGGAAAATCCATCAGGTAAACCCACATTGCTGCAGAATTAGCTCTACAGACCCTGCACAACTTTACCATACTCTTCCTTCAGATACACAGTGGCAAAAGAGAATTATTCCAGTCAATACAATTAGAATTTTTAAATCCTTATTTTTAATCTGGATCCACGTAAAGTAGCTGGAAGATGAACAAAGTGTAGGGGGTTAGACATGTCAGCTTCTGCTCAGTGTATGGAAGTAAATGTTGGAAGTGATCCAGAGCTTTATGGCTGCTGCCAACTAATGACATAAGATAATGTCGCAGTGAAACAATGCACTTGATTTGCATTTGTTTCCCAGCTAACCTTTCTGATTCTTGGGACTGCTTGGAATTTATGTTTCTGGAGATTTGACAGTAAAAAAAAAAGGAGATTGGGCATTGAAAACTTTGAATGATTAAATATGCAGTAATGACAACTTCAAACTGCACATGCAGATAATGAGATAAAGAATGGTTACTCACTTCATATTAAACCCATTTGGTGGAAGAAGCAAAGAGGACAAGTGTTTTGGGTGGACGTGTTATTTTAAAAAGAGGGAAAATTCAGAGGAGCTGATGTGTATAGAAATAGAAGTGAAAAAAGTGAGTTGCTGATTTACTTCTTTTTTATTTATTTATTTCTGGAATCAAAAATGCATCTATTATGGGTCTGCAAATTGTCCTGCATTTCTTTTCTAACATAACTGTGTGCAGAAGGCTAATAACAGAGCTCATAGGGTTTTGTTTACATTTTTATTTGGATCAGAAATGTGCTTTTGAAGCGAATCTTCCAGTTGCCATTTTCTGTCCTGTGGTTCACATGACTGGGCAGCTGAGGGGTGAACAATCAGATATTTCTGAGCCAGCAGGGAATGAAAAAAACATTCCAGGAGATACCCAGGGCATTCCAGCCGTGTTGTGTGTCCATGGGACCCCGATAGAGCTGGCCTGAAGCACAACCCTTGTGACACCTAAAACTGGATGGTGGATCCTCAGGACTGACCACTTCTCTCCATAGATCTCCTTTTATGCCTGTGATGTAAGTGCTGCCTGTGTGTAATTGCATTTTCACCTGTTGGCTCCGGCATATGTAATTGAGGAAAGATTCAGAGTTACAGGCAGAGGAAATTGTTCCACAGAAGAATCGGAGGCACTGTTTTCAGCAGATGTGTTTGTTCCTAAGTTGTGACCAGAATGAGCAAAGTACCTACTTACTCATCCTTCACTGCAATCTAGAAATCATAAAAAAAGCTGATTAAATCCTGGAAATAGGAAATGAAACTGAAGTGACAAATAGGCTGTGTCTGGGTTTTTTTTCATTAAGTGAATTTCACTTCTTTTCAGCTAGATAGGGATTTTCTGATATTTATTGTAATACTAATCTGTAAAGGCAAACAGAATTGCTTTGATTATAGGCAGCTGCCTTAAGTATTTACAAGCAGCTGCAACTTAGGCAAACTAATTTAATGACTTACAATTGTCATTTCAGGGAAAAAAAACCCTACTTTGTGGATCAATAAATTCTTGTAAAGTAAACCTATTGATTTGTAGCTAATTGGATATTGTGGATGTCTGATAAATTAATTTTCATACAAGGCTAACTGAGTTGACTAGGTGATGTATTAGTGGTTGTAAATGACTTAGAGTCATTACGTCTATTTATAAGATAGCTACAGGAAAAAAAGAACTAGAAACCTGTCTTAATTTTGAATGAAATCAGCACTGTAATACCAGGGTCCAGATGACTTTTCAGCTCACAAGAGGAGCTTTATGCTTTTCTTATTTTCATACCCTCTGTACTGTGATAAGCAAGATATTCCATGTCCTCCACTAACTGTTCCATGTCCTTCCACCTGTATTAGCCCTTTCCATGATCTCAAGATGCTTCAGGTTCTGCTTGCTTCAGCACAAACACCTGATATTGTGCTTATTAAAAGAAAGTCTTACTAAGGTTGCAGCAAGGTCCATGTTGCTGCACAGAAGCCGAGTCCTCCCTCTGCCAAGCTGCTGTTCCAAGCTGGAATGCTTCAAGGCACAAGGGGGTGGCAGCCCCAACTGTGGTTTTTGGCAGTTGCAGTCTTGAGGGTTAGTAGGTGTTTGTGGGGGCTTCTTTGCCCCGGTGGCGGCAGGATGAACATTTACAGTTCTTCCCAAATTTTGTCTGAGGTACTTGAGGCTTTGAGCTGGGGTCTGACTTCGTAGGAAGAGTTGCTACTGGTTGGAATATATTTTGGCTTTTTTCCATCATGTGGCGTGCCCCAAACTCAGAGGTGATATTGATGTTGGCATGACTTAAAACAGTGATTTAATACAAGTGAATGCAATTTTCATGCTCAGTGAAAAAAAAAGAAATTATTCAGGACCAAGTAGGAATGAGCTTGGGATCAGGAATGCAGGGGAATAAGAAATGTGATCTAATGGGGAAGAGGAGGATTATAGGAGCAAAGCAGGTATTGACACAAGAGGATATAAGCTCAGTATAGTGCACTAGGTCCTAGGAAAGCTTCTGCTTTTGTTCGACATGACTAAAGGTTAAGGATATTCAGCATCTTACCACTTAGGATTGCAAGAAATAGCTGTGACTGATTTTTATAGATACATTTCATGAAATCAGTTTGAAAGGCAGCAATAAATACACAAATGTTTCCTATTTATTAGTTTTGGTACAATCTAGGCTTTTTCTGATGTTTCATATGGGCAGATGAAGGTACCATATATCTCTGTACTAGACATGAGAGCTGATGGTGAGAATTGTTAAATTGTCCATTGTTAAATTCTCCACTGTTCACAAAAGTGTAAAAGTAACCGCTGTTTGTAGAAGCCTCTGCATTAACATTGTAGCTTTTTCAAAATTAAATTTGCATAAAACCAAGGAAAAGAAGTTTGTTACTTTGTTTGCACTGCTCGAAGTGTCCAAAATACCAATGCTAATAGGAGTCTCATAAGGTAACTGCATACCCAACTCTTAATTATATTTCTGTATTACGTCAGGTCTGTGGATTAGGAAAGTGAGATGTCAAGAGTAAATTTAGGTTGGGACTTCTCCGCCAAGTCCCCATTGCTCCCACCAGTAGCTCAGTATGAATGAGTCTGTTTCTTTAAAGACTTGAAGTAAATATTGAGAAGGGTTTCCTAGCAACATGTGTAAGGTTAAGTAAAAATCAGGCTTGCCAGGTGTTGCTTCCAGAGCACATTGGCCTTTCTATTTCAACATTTATACTTTCAATACACTATCTGCAGTATGAAATGCTGAAAAGGATCTGATAGTATTGTAAGTAGATAATTTTGCGGAATCATATGTCCAAGGGCAAGTTGGCTGCAATATTATTCTTTGGGACACAGTTTTGCTGTGTGTTTGTACTGTACTTAAACTAATGGAGACTAACCTTACTTGGCTTCTGCAAGTATTAGATATAGATAGATGTGTGTATGTATTCTAAAAATACAATAATAAAAGCCGCTGTTCAAGCCTGCTAAGAAAAAGTTCTTATTTATGGTTGCTTTTTTTTCATAGAAACCCAAGAAGTCATGTATCCCAACTGGTCTCATGAGTTTGCAGAGGTCTGAGGTACAGGCAGTAAAATCTCTTGCAGGAATCTAAGTTTTTCTTCAGCTTTGATTTCTAGAGACACGAGGGAAGATCAGCCGGAATACTTTCTACAGTGACATAAAAGTAGAGTTTTCCTGTTATTTTGGCCTGCTCAGTGAATTGCATGCACTCTCCACAGGTACTTTGGGTTGTAAGAGGTATATGTGCCTGTGGTATACCTGTTGTGGGTAGGATAGTTCCCCCTGGAGAAACACAGGAAGCTGGAATTTAGGTTAAGCCCAGGATAGATAAATAGACAGATAGATAGCAGAGGGGAGCAAGGAGTGGAAAAATTTGGTTGGCTGCTTCCAGTCCTAAGTTTTTGAGTCTATAAATAGAGTCTATCGGAATATTTCTAGTTAGTTCTGGGGAAAGTCAGCTGCTGTGCTGGGGATTGGCTGTGATCCCAGAATGAGGAGGGAAAGGAAAGAAAAAAAAAAAGGATGATAGGAAGCCTATTGAAAATCTACCAACAGACACCAGTGAAATCGAGAAAAAATTGAAGATGCTGTATTTGGGCTTCAGTTTATTTTTCTGCAGCTTCTGTCAGTGCTGGATGCTCTGCAGAGCAACTCTCTCTGTATGCTGCTGTGAGTTTCTGAGTTAGCCAAGCCCAGCAGGCAGGTCCAACCCACCAGGGTTCATAGTTCAGAAGCTAGGACTAGAGCCTGATAGCAGGAATTAGCATGGAAGTATAAGGAAGCAGCCTATTATCCTCTTTCCATGCTGCAGTGGTGAGCCTGAACAGCCTGCCCTCTCTCTGGGTTAGATGCATTATATAAAGGAAAATGGCAAAATGAACCCAAAAGCTGAATTTTCAGCTAATAAAATTAAGTTACTGTGTAAACTGTGACTTTTTCAAATATACATAGAAGGTCTTGCTGGTGATTTAGAGTGCAAACTAGTATATTATGATACCAGAAATAGACATTTAAGAGAGTCATGATGAGTTTTGCAAACAGTTGAGATGCTTTCTAGGAAATGTAAATGACACACTTGAAAAATAGTCTAAGTTGAGATTCAAACACAATGTACAGCTAGAGTATAAATAGCTAATAAGTTTTAAAAATACAGTATTTTTAGAAAGTGCTTTAGTAACGGTGATAGATAACCTTCTAGCAAAACTCCCTCTACTCTCCCTGCCCCCAGTCCTGTAGCCACAGAAGGGTTATACTGTTCATACTGTAAGAGGAAAAAGTATCTTTGGTCAAATAAACAGTATTATGTAGGTAAACTGAACCAGAGTTCTCAGAGGAGCATTTATTCACGTGTTAGTGTTCATAGGAACTGAAATTATCTGAGCAGTAAGTGAGCTTTTCCAGTGCTGAATCAATCCCAGAAAAGTCTGTGCTCACGTTGAAAATAAAAATGTTCGTGACAACGGTTTTGCTGCTCAGGCTTTGCTGGCAACTCATTTTTCCCTTTGTCATTTATCAGGAATTGGAGAAGGGGGTTGTATTGAATGTTTATGGCAGGAGGAGAAGGGATAGAGCAGTGTCAGTGTTTCCCCATAGGTGCATGCTCCTTTGGATGTCCATCCTTGTCATGTACCAGTAAGATGCTTGCTGCTTTCAGATTTCTTTAAATATTCATTAAGAAGGTCCCACCCATATTTAATTTAGGTTTTTTTTCTTTTTTTAATATAAATTTAATGCCTTTTTTTCATCTTTGTGTTTGTAATAAATCATGAAACTTACAAAGCAATTTTAGCTCTGCATCAGTAGGTGCTTCAGTTTCTCTGTATTAGCTGGAATAAAATCTTGCACTAAATGACTTCCTGAGCTCTCTTACTAAGCCGTTTTGATTATTTAAATATTAATAGCAGTAGAACCATTTTAGACATTGTTGAGTGATATTAAATGGACCTGTGTAGGTAAAATTTTCATTGGATCAACAGAAAAAGGGAAGTGTTTTGTTTTTGAGGAAAGGATGTTGATAAATACTTTGGTTTTGATAGTTCTTGAAGATTGGATAAAAAGTTAAAGAACTATATATTTTTATCTCATTGGGATGTGGGAAAACAGCTCCTAAAAAAAACCCAAAGAACTTCTTACCATTTGAATTAATAAGGATGAAAATCTATCAGGAAATTGAAATCTACCCTTGTAAGAGTTGATGACCATTCCCATTCACTTTCCATAGCGCCAGTATTAAACCAGATGTTGGCTGTGAGAATTAAAACTCCTAATTTATTGTGACCATTAATTTTGCCTTGAAGAAATGCTGAGAAACAACTCATCTGTGGAGGGAGGAGGGGAAAATCCTCCTGTGTATGGCCAAGGTAGATCTAATTTGGAGTAGTGCACTAAATTTGAAAAAAACCTAACAATATCAGCTATCTGTGTTGGACAGGCTCCAGGAATATTTCAGCTTACAATTCCATTTGTCAGAAACTGAGGAATTGGAGACAGAAGATAAACAATATATTCATATTTTATTTCTTTTTGGGATAAAGTTCTATCATGTGTTTGGAAACTTCATTGAAATATTGGTCTCATTAGAGGAACCAGCTCGGAATTGGCATTAACTGTTCATTGTGCCACTTGTTAATTTGAATTTTGCAAACCAGTGTGATAAACTGACCTGGAATGAGACTGGAACAGAGTTCTAAAATGATGCTTGTAAATAGGTCTGATATCAGGAGATGTTTTGCCTCTTTCTAGAGCAGTACATTTAAGATACGTGTCGTATACCGAAAAAATCCCAACCAAAACCCAAGTGAAGCCTCAAGCCCCCTCCAAAAGTCAAATCAGCTCTGGATTTAATGGTGAATTAGAATTCACAATTTCTGAAATAGCATCTGCTCGAGGTTTCAGAAGCAGACAGAATTGTGTCTTTAGAGGGAGGATTTGATCTCGCATCAGTTAGAGTCCTGACAGCTTCTCCTGACATGTTGCTTGATGCAAGGTCTGGCAGACGGGCTCCTGCATGGAGCTTTTTCGCTTGCAGCGGTGGCCCCATTAAAATCAGTGGGACTGGCCACATAAGAAAGGCTGCTGCAGGTGGAAAGTTTCCAGTGTTTCTAACTTACATCAACTGTTTTATATTATGCTTTTTTCCTGAGTTGTTCTGGCACTTTGATTCTTGTCATGCACAGCATGCATCTTTTCACACTCCCAGTGCCTGACTGTGATGGCTTGAATCCTTCATTATTTTGTGATTAATTGTGGAGATACAAACATTATCAAATCAAAATCCCCAAAAGGCCTCTTTTAAAGGATCAGCCTAGCTTTTTGGTTGAGCTGCCCCACAAATTACTTATCTGGTGGCTGTGTGGTTTTTAACATCCTGCTAAATTTGGAACACAGCCATTAAATACTTTCTGCAATATCTGGGGAATAGAAAAGCTTGATAAGTTATTTTGTCCATTGCTTGGGTCAAGCCTTTAAAGAGATGGCAGTGCTGTGTTGAATCCATTAAGGAGGAATTGGTGGGTGAGCAGGATCATGGTTTGTATTGTCAGTGGTTGCATTAGGGTGTTCAGTGCAGATTTTCAAGTGCTGGAAGTCCAATTTTTGTCTTTCTAATACATGGAAACTCATAAACTGCAATCGCAACTGTATAGGAGAAACTGTGATGCAGGTGAGAAATAGCACAGCAAGGAAAGTGCTATGCATTAGCTCTTTTGTGCATTGCTACATGTGGTGGTTTTTTAAAACAGATTTTATCCCTTGGGATCTAATAAAAGGCTGGAGAGTTATTTGGTTTATAAACCTATGTGGTATATTATTTGGATATTCAGAGAGAAAAGGTCAAAGAATGTCTCCTGTGTTATCAATTCCTCAGTGGGAAACTATATTAAAAATTTGAAAATATAATACTATATAATTTAGAAACACAATATGTAATGTGGGTTGAGAGACAATTACTGTGTTGTATTTCTCTGTATTTTCCATTTTACTGAATGCATTTCAGCAACAATTGGGTTTTGGCTGTAATGCTATTTGTAGCAGTTTCATGAAGCTGCACAGCAAATTACTGTGGTGTACCAGATAAAATCAACTCCTCACTTCATTCGTGAAAGTCTCATTATGAAAAGCTCTTACTACTGGCTTATGCAGGTGACAGTGGGTTTTGTCCATGTTCATACAGTTTTGTGGAATCTTCATTTTAAGTTTTAAAGCTGTTTTAAAATTGACATATTTTACATATCTAATCTGTCATTTTTCAGATTTTATCCATTTAGAACTGTCGTTAATACACAGACTCATAGAACATGTCTTTTTCTCACAGTACAGCCTGGCATGCAAGTGTAACTTAAATATTCAGCAGCTAAGTCTGACAAGAAGTGAAAAGTGTATTGTTTGTAAGCGCTTAAAAACAGAAATATGTTTATTGTTGGTAGCCTTCTTGGTATAAGTGTTCCTGTGCACCTAAGCTGGCAGGTATTTTCCTGGTTTTCATGGCCGGCCTTGGAGTGCTAAATGGCTCTTGCTGACCTATTAGGAAAATTAGGCAGATTGAGTTAAGAAAAGGAAGTTTGGGTTGCTGTCAAGTGGTGCTTTATCACAGGAGCTTGGGATGGCATCCTTAGCATGTGTTCCAAAGAAGAATTTTTGTCAGGAACCGTAGTGATAGCACAAGGAGTAATGGCTACAAACTGAAAGAGGAGAAATTTAGATGAGGTATTAGGAAGAAATCCTTTACTCTGAGGGTGGTGAGGCACTGGAAGAGGTTGCCCAGGGACATTGTGGATGTCATCAATCCTGGCAGTGTTCAAAGCCAGGCTGGATAAGGCCTTGAGCAACCTGGTGTTGTGGGAGGTTGGTCCCATGGCATGGGAGGTTGGGACTGGATGATCTTTAAGGTCCATTCCAAGCCTGAACATTGTGTGGTTCTGTAAGTCTGGTGGATCTGTTTAGAGAAAGAAGGCAAATGTGTTAAAAGTGTGTCATAATGGATGACAGTTTTCTGACTCCACCTTCATCCGACTGCAGCTTAACACTGTTGTAGGGAAATCTATAAGTAAATTGGTTTTTTGTAATAGCAAGTTCATACTGGGAATTCCCAATGACATGGGCATGTCATCCTGAAGGTATTTGGGCAGCAGTCCTCACCAGCCCTCCTCATCCTCAGTATCCATGGGGACATCAGCCCTGCTGGTGGGCTTGGGTTAGTGGAGCAGATGTTGCTCTTGGGCATTACTGACTTCTGCAGATGTGTGAGAGGTGCTTGGAAACATCTAAAAAGGCTGAAGGTGTTCCTGGTGCTCCCTTCTGGGGGAGGTGGAAGTGCTGGAGGCGAAGATGGGGGTGCATGGTTTGGGCATACAAGGTGGCGTTTACGTGTGATTAAAGGTCCCTTGTTCATTTTTTATGATGGACATCTATGGTTTGATTGAAGTACACAAGGCAGATACAGGAGGTTGCTAATGACTTTGGGTAACTCAGGATAAAGGATACTGAAGGGAATCCATATTTATTCTGTGATCTGTTCCCCAGAAATTTTCCTTTTGTTCCTGTCTGTGTGTATGGTTTTTGGTCTTTCTCCCGCTTCTTATTCACTGGTGGCTGAGAGCTGCTCTCCAGAGGAGCCTGTGTCCTCCACCACAGCAGGGAGGAATATAACAGGACTCTTGGGCAAATATGACCTTGGTGAATGGTGTCCCTTACTGTCACCTTCAGTTAAGACTGTGTGTGTTCCTTCAGATTTCACTTCTGGATCAATGTCCTAATGGCCTTTTAATTAGACCAACAAGGAGCTGGTCTGTCCAGATTTTCTGGTGTCATCAGAAGGGTTTTAAGAGACTTACTCTGCAAAATTTCCTCATGACCTGGATCTGAAACACGCTGCAGAAGTGTATTCCCCACTGGTAAAGCAAAATACATGCACAGAAATTTCCTGCTTATTATAGGTCTGAAGTTTCTTTGTAAGTTTCTTTGTAATCAACAGGAAATTTTGGATACAACAATGTGATCATTTACACATGAGATTCTATGCTGAGGCGTGTGTGTATGTTTAAAAAGTGTTTGTCTGTCTTCCTGGCAGGAGTGCGATGAGGCTGCAGCCCCTTTGTGGCCCATTCCACACAAGGGCTCACAAGCAGTGAACCCCCTTCCTGCCACTTCACTTTCCTGACCTCAGCAAATGAAGTTTTAAGGCAACTATGCAACTTTTGTTTTCCATCTAAGACAAATTTTATGATATCATAAAATTAAAATAGACCTGGTCTTGGGAATTAGTTTTGAGAGGGTTAAGGTCGGTTCTGCTGCCACCTTTATTTATATAATACTAATGTAGTAATGTTTGTAAATAACTTTCCCCATTATGTAAACAACTGGCTCTCCTGGTGATACTGACAGTGTCAATGAAACCAAGCCTGAGGGTAGGGGAAAGTTTGTCTTGCACAACAAATTTCAGTTCTTTTTGCTGCTGAAAGTGTATTTTTACTCTTACCGAGGAGTATTAGAGAGCACTGTTGTCTTTTTTGGTTTAATTAAACCAAATTGAACTATTTAATTAAATAGGTACTTCTTTGAGCATTAGACAGAGTTTGGCTATTCATTGTACAGAAATACATGCTCATTGTTATTATTTTTATTCATGTGGAATTTGAAGTAGCTTAAAATGAGTATGTATTTTAGTACTTAGCCTTTTCTTTATTGTGTTACTGCTCCTTCTCCCCCCTAATGGCAGCCCATTTTCAGTTTTTATAAACCATGGTATTATTTGTAAGTTTAGTTCAGGAAGTGGGTATATTTTCGTAAGACGAAGGGGAGAGGCAAAAAAAGGGGTTAACATCAATTTTCATCACATTTTCCGTTTCTTCATTCTACCAGAATGATTTTATATAAAGCACGTATCAAACCACTGCAGATCTGTTGTTCTGTTCTACTTTATTCCCTTTTTCCTTTTCACCGTTTCAGTACAGTACACATACATATTTCCACTAATGAAACTTTAAATGGGGAACCTATCTCAAGTTGCTGATCACAAAACAATAAACGGGCTTTTCCCCCCTAACTCAGGAAACTTGTAACTAATTTCTCTCGTGTGTGTTGTGAATCCCCAGCAGGGCATAAATGTGTATGGCCACAAAGAAGGATAAAAGAACTGCAGATAATACCAATCTTAGCCTGCCCTGTTTATACAGCTCCTTACTTCTCTGGTAAAACTTGAGAAAGATTTTATTTACTTGCTAGGAAATTCAGGAAGTGTAATTAAATGGCAATTAAAGCATAGAAGTTATTTCGTGGTGCTATCGCCTTGCTTGAACTCAGTGAGTTTCTTTAAGAAAATACTGAAATACTGTGCTTGAGTGAGCTGCTGCTGCAAATGAGACAGGAATAAAAATTACTCCTGCTGGCCAGGGAAGGGATGCAGTTGGTTGAAAACTTGTGTGGTTTTGTAGGAATACTGGAGCAGATGAATGCAGACGCTCAAAATACCGTAATTGGAGAGATGATGTGTAGAGTCCCAGGTTGAAGCTAATGTGAACAGAATTAAAAATAGCAAGTATGACAGACCCATTAATTTTTGAACATAATTTATGTTTTGGAAAATAAAAACAAAAACTAAAGTTTAAACGAGATTTGTCTTTGAATCGGTAATAGCATTCAAATGGAAATCTTAGCAATGTGAGGTTGCTCTATGAGGCATAAGAGGAGCTTCAATGAATAATTAAACAAGTGATAGCTAATAAAATATACAGCACATTGCTTCAAACTTAGAAATTGTAACTCTGCCTAAGGGATGAATGTTTTTCATTACTTTTTAATTGTTGCCAGTGTTGACCTTCAAGGTCTTTTTCTGGCAGATAATTTGTTATGGTAAGGATGAGATCATTAAGTATTTTAGCACAAGCCGCATGATGCAAATAGTTTCCTAATATTATAGAATGCTGATGTGGTAAGGGTTTGTTTTCTCAGGAATTTGTTCTCCATATTTAGTGATATTTGGGATCATATCTTAAAAGAGCAGTTCTACTGTAACTCTGCAGGACAGTGATTGTAGGTACTACAGTAGCAAACGTCAGCAGTTTCTGTGGCAAGATGTTTGTGACAGCCTTTGAGTTGTAATAAAAAGGCATTATTGTAAAGTATCAGCATGGTTTTTTGGCTCTTAATGGTATTTGTATATTTTAAAAACATATAGCAACTCTTCTCCTTTGCTGGGTTCATGAAAGCATCCACATAGCAGCCTGCAGGTTTTCCCCATGCTGAAGCAAACCTCTGTGACAGCTGAGGCTCCAGGGCCCATGTGCAAGGAATTAAACATTACTAAATTTTGGTAGTTTTATACTGTAACTCTATTTTTACCACTTTGGTGTTTGCATAGGTAGGCACTAAAAATATGTATTGTGCAAACACCAAATGCGCTTGGATTTATGTTGACAAATTTTAGTTTAAATTCTCTACAAGTAAGCGTTTAATATTATTTTTTATTTTTTTCCCATCAAAAATGCCTGCTTAGAGGGAAATGGCGGTGGGGAGGAGCAAGCTAGCATATAAACTCTTTTCAATATTATTTTTCTAGCCTGAGGTGCTTGGAACAGACTGAATCAATTGTTTGCTCAAATGTTTGTTGATAGAAACATTTATTGCTTGCACGGTTACGGATGGGAGATGAACAGAGCTACTGTCTCGTTCATCAAAGCTGTGGGCAGTCGCTTGCAGGAAGTCTATAAATAATTCTTAGCGTAGAATTTACCTTGGTACTGCTTAGAATCCAAAGAGAAAAGCCTGGTGATGTGTGGGACTGGGGCAGAGGGCTCCAGCTTGCAGGGCATCCATCTGCAGGAGCTCCCTGCAGCAAGGACGCTTGGGTCCAGCCTGCTTGTTCCTGAGGAAGAGCTGGCAGGAGAGGAGGAAGGGCTGCCAGCAGAGCCTGCACCTGGATGGATAGTTAAGGGTGGCCAGGGCAAGCTGTCCCTACTGTGGGGACAGCATGGGAGCAGTCTTAGGGTAGAGGGGGGGCTGGTAGGGTCTGGCCAAACAGAGGCGTCCCTCTGGAGCGGAGTAGGGTGTCCTGAGATGTCTGAACAGGATAAGGGATGAATGGCAGGAGCAGAGCCTGCTCCCCCTCAGCCCCATCCCTGTGCCTCCCCTGTGGCTGGCTTTCCTCTCTACGAGAAAGGGAGGGAAGAGAGGTCCCAGCCGTGTGCTGTGTTCTAGCCTCAGGCATGGTGTGCTCTGGTTTCCCTGCAAGAAATGCCCCTCCACGGTTTGAGTCTTGGCACACCTGCACCAGCTTCCGAGTTTGGGTCCTTCTAAATCAAGCAGGGGCCCCAGAATGATCACCTATCCCTATTTCTGTTTGTCCTGGTGTTGCCCCTTACTCAGCTGCATGTTAAATGAAGTTAGAGTTTTCCACTGCTCAGAGGTATACAGCAGTGAAGTAAGTTGATATGGACATGTAAATGGTGGTGTTCGGGTACCTTTGGTTTATTTTCAGAGATTTCCCACTTACATGTATCTCAGAAAGATTAAATAAATGTTTGTCTAACTTGTGTATGATTAGAATGAAGACTGGAAGCTGTAGGTTTGTTAAAAGTTGCTGATAACATTAGAAGATGAGGTATTGCTATTGAAAATGAGCCCAGTTTATTACAGATCTCATTAACACTTGCAGCAGTATCAATATGTTGTATCTGCTGAGAAAGGGAGGGAGGCAGTTTAGCCATGAAACATGAATGTGGTGCACAGTGGAGGCCATGCAGCCTCCCTGCTGCTCCCAAGATGTCCTGTCTTCCCAGAGGCTGGAGATAGGAAAGGTGGGCAATGGAGCTGGCTGTGGGCTCTAGACTCTCCCTCCAGGTTGGCTGGAGAGGAAACCACCACAAAGAGTTGTGTTGGAGTGTAATAACTGGTCCTTACTGGATGTTTCCTTGCCCCATTGGCACTGTAGTACTGGTGAAAAAGCAGAGATGTAAAATGGTGATGAAATAGTATTAATAGCTGGCTGTGGCTTGGGGCTGCAGGGTGTTCAGCAGAACCTCCATCTGCCCTCATGCATTTTTCACTTAGCAAGTGGCTGTAGCAGAGGGCAAAAGTAAGAACAGGGAATGAAAACAAGCCCTGAAGACTTATATTGCTGTTTGTTGGTATATGTTACTTGTCATACCTTCCAAGAGTTTTCTTGTTTTTGTTTGTCTTCAGCAGGTTTGCATTCCTGATCTAAATCTGATGTGCATTGTTAAATTCAAGCAAGAATGTCTGAGGCCATCCGAAAATGTTCTATTTGGAGCAATCAACTCAAAAGAGGCCAAATGCTGACTTTAGAAAAAGTTGTGATTTTGAACCCAAATGGTTCAGGATTTGAATAACATATTCTGGAAACGTGCTTTCTCAAGTCAAGTAGGGAGAGGGCTGCTCGGTGCAGCATGCATAATGGTGAAGAACTGAAGGAGCTATCAGGAATGCAGTCTCAGAGCCTGAGCAAAATTAAGCGTCATCTAACCATGTTATACACCCTGCAAAACAGTAGATTAGAAGTAATGGAAATTATTATCAAATCTATCATTGGATTAAAAATAGTGTTAACGCCTTAAGAGGAAGCATTGTTCAATTTGCACTTGAACAGGGAAGTCAGAAACACTCATAGACGTTTTATTACTTGCAGGAAATACACTACTGCAAAAATCCAGAGGCATAAGGACAATGGTTTGATACAGATTCGTATGTGGTAAAGAAAAAAGATGCCTGTATTTGTTACTTAACTTGAAACACACTTCACAGCAATCAAGTTCCATGTTGTTGCTGAATTTATTCAGAGGTGAAACTAAAAATCACTTTTAAAAATCAAACTCAAAATGTCATAAATGACATATGAGATCTGAGACTCCTTCAGGAAACAGTCAGCAGTTGTAGAAGTGTCCCATTGACATGTAAAATATTCCCTTTACTTGTGAAATTGTTCAGTTAGCCCACTGACAATCCCTACTGTTTTTGCATTTATTTCTCAAGCACTGCAAAGAATGTTGCTAAATTAGAACTGTGATTTTGCATGCTGCAATTAATTTGCATTATGGTTTTCATAGGAAGGAAAGAAATTTGCCAATTGTGTGTTTACTGGGACTGTTAAACAGTGTCTGGTTTGCTAAATACAATTTTCTCTGCCTATGGCGTTGCAGGCAACTTACCATTCATGTTTGTCTTGTGACCTTGGGGCCTCCCTCTTTATCCCCCATGGTCATTTAATGATGGACCAACTTAACTTGTACCTGAAGTCTAATGAGAGACTAGAAATATGTTTAATGGTGTAATGATGATCACCTTTTACCTCTTTTGGCAAGTAGTTAATTATTTGTGTTTATAAGGTGAAATTACCTACTCTAATATTTACTTACATACATACATATCTATATGTATCTATCCTGTGTTTCTCTGTGAGGATAGATGCATGTATGCATACTGCAGCGTTTAAAATTTTTTTTCAACAGCTGGAATGTATTAGTTCCCAGTTTGTGTGATCCAATAGCTCTTTCTTCTAATAAATCACAGATGAAATGCTGTGTGGCAAGGGAGGAACTGCTGTCCCTTTGGAGCGTGTAGTGCATGTGCTTGAATTCCTTCAGCATCAGAGTGGCCCATGCAGCAAAGGCTTCATGTTGTCCCTGGTTCCCAGCTGAAGCAATTCCTTGCATTTCCCTTATTTCTTATTTTGAGCCTTGGGTGTTCGCACAAGCTGAATGCTTGCCTTTTTTTTTTTT
>VWZU01006080.1:290452-336495 GCA_013397095.1 Sterrhoptilus dennistouni | reverse complement strand
AAAAAAAAAGTGGGTCAATCAAGTATTAATAAGCTATTGAATTAAAATGGTGATAACCAACTGATTTTAAAAAGTTTTTAAATATTTCCAAATAGCTGCTGCAGCCTCTATGCAACATAGTCATGCACATGACAGAACAAATGAGGGACAGAATCTAGTGAGCATTTTTTAACTAAAAATGTGGACGTTTTTACTCACTCATTACCTGGGGTGAAATCAATGGCATTTCATAAAATATCTAACTGAAATAATTAGTTGGGTAGTTAGAAGTGTCAGTATTTTCAAAACATTCGTCATACTTCACAATAATTTATAAAACTACAACTATTCTATACCAAAATACATATTGTTGTCTAATTGTCTAATAATGCATAGTTATTTAAGTTTTTCCAGTTTTCCCCAGCTCCTGCTTTTTAAAATTAATTGTAGCATTTCTATCTGTAGGGAATTCTGAAAACAGTGATTACTGGAATAAAAAAAAGATATTCCCCCCCCCACCAAAGTTTTGCAAGTACAAGAAATACAAATAAAAGATTCCATGTTTCAGGCACAGTATAAGTGGGGTTTCTTTAAGAAGTAAAAACCTGCGTTCATAGGGGGACACTGAGAACTTGAAATTTGACAGAACAGAAACATTCTTGTCTGTTTAAAAAAATGTTTCACTTTTATGTAGTTGACAAAGGACTGGGGTGAAAGAGAGGTACAGGATAATCAAAATTGCATGCTGGTAAGATTAAGTGTGTACTTTGTAGGTCATTTGTTTGTATAAACAAGAACCTGTTGCTATAGCTGATGGCATTTCAAAGAGTCTTAAACCTTGAGAAGACCAACAAGAGTAAAAAAAAAAAAGTGGATTTCATGCATTTCCATGGATTGAAGTACAGCTCCTTTCTCAAAGCTACCCGGGTCAGTTCTTGGGCAGCCTGATGGGAGGCATGCTGAAGTCAACTGGAAGTAGGCTGTTACCTTCCAGTCTGTTTTGCAGCAGAGCTCAGGTGAATTCCTTTGTTCCTTGGAGGAGACACTTCAGCACTGTGTCAGAATAATTTAAAAAAAGAAAAAAAATATTTTCCAGATTTGTTCTATTTTTTTTTTAATTTAAGCAGTGAGGGAAATTTGTAATTGGACATGGCTATCAAAATATGTAAAAACGGTGCCGAGAAATGTGTTCTTATCTCATGTAATTGCTCTGTAATTGTTGGAGAAGGGAATCAGATTAGGGAGGCTAAGTATTTCCAATGCTGAAGTTAATGTATTTTTGCAAATAGTGAGTCTAAGTCTGCATTCCTTGCAGTCAGTGGGAGTTTGTGTGTTTTGCAGAATTGGAGCTAGTATTTGCAAGTTCCCAGCTTTATGTAAGCAACATTGAGTTTTTCGGGGTTTTTTTAAGAATGATCAAAACTTTTAATCAAAGGATTCATTTATGTTTAAAATATTTTTTTAAGTAGGAAGTGTTGATCTTGAAGGTATAATTTATTATTTCTTGACTTGTCTTTCTCTCCTACTCTCCACTATCTCTTTTAAAATTGAAATACAGAAACATTTCCATCAAGCTTAAAAATCAGTAAATTAGTAAATGTTTTTAATGCTTAGAAATTTCTTTTAGTTTGGTTTTGGGTTTTTTTGTTCCTTGTATGTTATGAAATTTACCAGCACTTGTTGCATTTTGTACCTGAAAATATTTGTATGGTTTATTAGGAAAGCATTAACTAGCTGTGGTGATTGGTTTTTTGCCAATTACTACCTTTAAACTAAAATTTTGTATATGTGAAGTTACTGTTTTCATGTCAATGACTTCATTTGGGAGGGTAAGTTTTTCTTTAAAGCCTGTCATTATTTTTAGTTCTTCCAAAGATAAAAAGAGCAGGCAAACACATCAAAACTTGTGCTGTAGGTTATGACGTAGATGAAGATTAGAGAGCTGAAAACGAACCTTTTGTGGAAGTTGTGCTTCATAACCATTATGGAACTTCTGAAAAGCATGCTGCTTCCAGCAAAAATGGTTTCCTTGAGTTTGGTACAAGAGCAAGTGTTTTTGCTGCTGTGGAAGCTGGTTGAGTTTTGTTTCCATGCTAACCAAATTTGCACTATGTTTGACTCTGTATGTGGTGCTCTTGCTGCCGGGGAGCTGCAGCAGCTCTAATGTATGTGTAGTAGATACTGTGTCTGCGAAAGCAAAACCAGCCCTGGAAACAAAATAGTGATGGCTGAGTCCTGTAAAACCTGCTTGAAAAAGTCCATGAGGGCAAAGGAGCAAAAGGAAATCTTCCCCAGTTCTGTGAATACAGAAATGGAGACATGGGGAAGTGGTTTTCCTGAAACCATCCAGGCATGACCTGCAGCTTGGAGATAGAAATGGGATTGTCAGCTCTGTATCAAAGCACTCTTACTATCAGCATCCCTGATTTTTGATGGGAAAGGAAAGTTAGTACTTTTCAGTTAGTCGTGAACTGGCCAAAAATCTAATACTTGTCACAGCAAGATGCATGTCAGACATTGGTTTTCATATCTTTGCAACCTTTACTGGTATCTTTCAGAACTAGGATCTAACCTGAGACATTTAGTGAGATGCAAGGCTCATTTAAACAAGGCTGTTGCTGACTTGCAGTACTCTGAGCAATTTTACATTCTTAGCTGGGAGTGGTGGGGTGGGGGTGGTGATGGGGAAGACTGTCAGGGACTTGAAAATCACTCTTTCTAGCTCTTCCAGGACTGCAAGCAAAAGCTGCCTGTTTTATGTACTCTAAAAATGCCTTCATTCTCTTCTATTTCAGTTGAAAATTCGTTTTTAGGCTAGAGAGGCCATGATACCGAAGTTTAAAGATTGAATGCTATTAAATTCAGATGTGAAAAAAAAAACCCACTCAATTTTTGGAAATTGGGCACAAAGTATGAGAATCAGATAAAAATGCTGAAGTTGGGAGAAAAGAAAATAACACTATTCTGAAAGCAGGATTTTTTTTGGAAAATGTACTGATGCTTATGGGGATATTTAGAATGTCTCCAGATACAGTATGGGTAGGGTAGGGGCGGAATAGTCGGAAACTCGCAGAAAGTTTGAAGGCTACATAATAAAACAAAGGCAGGTCACATGGGTGTTCACTTCTCGTAGGTGGAACCAGTGCTCCTTTTATTTCTGTTTTAAGAGTGGAAGGAGCTCTCAGGCTGTGCTTATTTATAATCGCTGATCCTTAACTCTCATCCATATTCTCTGTATTTACACATGGTTCTCCCTCATAATGCGGAGTAGCGATTTTCTTTGTCCTTTAACGACTTGTTTCCTCTTCAGTCATGCCTTCATTCACTTCCTTTTGGCTCTTTCTATTAACTCTAGCCTGTTCTAATTTCCTCTTGTTGCTGCTTTTTACCCTGTCTTTCCTTTTCTCCCTAGCCCTTAATTCCTTCCATGGTTCTGTTCCTCTTTCCTTCCTGCCTCCTGCCAGTGGCTCATATGGTTTTGAGTGACCAAGATGTGGGAATGTTGCACGATGCATGTGGAATGGGGCAGTGGCCTGACAGGGTTATCCCCAGAAGACAGTGCTCCTTTCAGATTTCCCCACTGCTGGCAAACAGCTACCTCTGTGCACTAGGAAGCCTTGGGAATAAGCCTTCAGAAGATGGGCTTCCCTGTGGCACAGTCCTGTTGGAAGCCCTTCTGGGAGCGGGTGCTGTGCAGCTGGAGAGGGCATGAAGCAGCAATGTACACTTGTGTCGTGAGGAAACAGAAACATGAACCAAACTGCTTAACCCAGCACCTTACACTTCTGCTGGACTAACTTGATTTAGTAAGTTAAAATGTCAGTGCTGTGGCTGTAGCACTGCTGTTTCCTTTCCCTGCCTTCTCGACAACGACGACACTCCAGGGTTTTTAAAAATGTCTCCCAAAAGTGGGGAAAGATCACGAAAAACATGCTCTTAATTGCATGCAGTTTTTAATATTCCTGGGATCTGTTTTGAAGGGTGCATTTGACAGAGAGAAACCCAGCAGCCCCACACTGAATCCTTTGTCCTTCCTGCGGGGTGAAACAGTAGATAGCTTACTGTAAGTGTGGCTGCCTGCCAACCCGTGGCGCAGATTCTTTTTTTAATACTGTAAACTGGCAAGAAATCAAGAATTGCCGTTCTTCCTTTTATTTACTTTCCCTTCTGTATTAAAGAGCTCAGTAAATAAGAGAAAGTTAAATGTTGAGTGAAGGTTTCATTCTGATTAATCATTAAATAGCAAAGAGTTATCGGTTCGGAGGGGGGGATTTGCCCGCTTTCTTCCATTTCTCTTTGGTTGAAACTGGAAATATCAGTTGCTTCATCTGGAATAGATTATCACAGGGAAAAGTCTGTGCAGTTTGAAATGAGGACAGAGCAGAATGCATCCATCATGCATAGTTTAAAATAATCTGCAAGACTGCTTCTGATTTGATCCTTAGATGTACTTCCTCCCGATTTTCTTCAAAACTTGTGTTAATAATGAGTACTCTGTCTCTAGAAAAGGCTTTTTTGTAGAGTCTGCCCCCAGCCTCTGCTTGTAAGTATTTTCTTATTTGAACAACTAAGCTTCCTGAAATAGCTGCTGAGTTTTTTGTTTTGCTGTTATATTTAAAAGTGGTAGAGGGGTGTGGAGTTCCTTCTGCTGCTTCTCAAATCCAAGGCATGCCTTGCAAGCTACTTTGCTTTCATGCTAGAAAGGGAATCGGCGTTGCTGCTTTTCTCATGGTTGTGCTGCTAAAGTATTGGCAAAATTATCCCCAAGCAAAAAAAAAAAATTATGTTGGTATTGATATAGTGCACATTTGAGGGATTTATCTTGAGAGAAATGTATTTCTATGTGCATGATGCAGGAGGCCAAATTAAATTTAAAAATTACTGTTGCTGTTAAATACGGACCTAATGTGAAAAATTAGCCTACAACAGATTGTTTTAAATCCCAAAGCGTGCTGTGGTTCATTCAGAGGTCAATCTTGCTTAAAACATATTAAACATTTAATAATATCAATGTATATCTGTTGCTGACTTGATGAACCTGCCCATGTAGGTCATGTATGCACAGCTTTATTAAAGGCATTGTTGAAAGAAAACATGGATTCATGTTTTGTTTCTTTTATACTTCTTGGCTAATTGGAAATTAAGGTTTCTGAAAGTGATAAGGTATAGTTTTGCTTTAAAAGCAGTGGACTGTGACTGAAGAAATCTGGACGACTTGATGTGGCATATTTCTTGAAATAACTTGCTCAAGTCATTAGTTGTTTTTGGAGGGGGGGTTCTTTTGTTTGTTTGTTTGTTTTTTCCCCTCTGAGTTCTTCATCTGTAAAATGGAGATAATCCTGTTCCCTTACCAGATGGCAGTATGTTATAGAAAAATTAATGAATGTTTGTGGGAAAAAGCAGTAGCACTTAATGGGTTCAGCATAAGTATTCACATTAATGATTCATGTTAAGGAATGATTGAAAAACTGCATTAACTTGAAAGTTGGGAGTCTGCTGTCCCAGAGGCAGAGGCTTAGTTTCCAATCTGCAATGCCCGAATGAAGGACACAAGAAATATTTATTCAGGAAATTTAGTAGTTTACAAGTTTCCTTCCTTTAGTTCCTTCCTTCCTTTAGCTAGAAAGAAATTTTTTTTCAGACTCTGCTGGACAAGTCTGGATTTATGAAGTAAATTCTCTTTGAATATAAAAGGAATAGGCACATTTTTCTGGATATTTGTGCAGGTGATCTGGCACAAAAATTAATGAGTAAATAAACTAGTTAAAGATGATTAGATTTGAAATATGATCCAAAGAAATGAGAGCAGTTTTTCTAAGCAATTATTAGAAAAACCCAACCCTCTCCTGCAAAAGCACGGATCAGAAAATATCCCATCTCAGTTATAGCCGTCAGAAATCTTCCCCCCATTCTCCTTTTTCTTTAGAATCTATATTTTGAGCTCCTTCAAGATATGTGGGAAAGTTTTCTTGCTGAATGACAGGTAGAACTATCACAAACTTGTTACTATTTTAGGGGTGTTGGATAAGATGCATGATTATCTTGAATACAGTTTCGGTTTTGCTGCCTTTTCAGTGTAGCAAGCTACAGGGAAAATACAAATTCAGTCTTCAAAGATCCTCGACCTCAAAGAGAGAAATAAGTAGGTAACAACTCTACTTTCACTTCTATTTTGCAGTCTTTATTTTTTATAAATGGCGTTGTTTATTTTAAGTGTGAGTGGCATTAGTTCATCCCTGTTTTGTTAGCCATATTGAGGGAAAATAAAGAAGTATCTTCACAGAGTTGGAGTTACAGTGTGGCCGTGTGACTTGAGAGGAGTCTACTAACGCGTGTTAATCCTTTGATGCTGGGAGCAGATTATCTTCAATAACTAGCAGATTTCTGTATATGTATTTTTAAATGCTGGAATAAGTGCTTGATGTAACTATTACAATGACTTTATTTAATAAAAAAAAGTGCACTGCAGTAGCATTTCAGAGTTATTCTTGCCATGTTCGGATTGCTCTCTCATGGAGCTCAAAAGCTCAGGTTTTGTGCTCCTTTAACTGTATATTTGGAAGAAACAGAAAATGGTTCTGTCACTTGCTTCCTACTGACATATTTGGTTCTTACAGTAACAATTTTCCTTGGCTGTTGCAGCCTGTGCCAGGAGATTGCAGATCCTGTGTCTGTACGTAGACTTGATACCTCAGAAACTGTCTTTTATCCGATATCCCGGTAAGGCAATTACCATGAGTCAGATGAACCCTCCACTCCAGGTTCCTTGTTATGGGTCAGGCCAGAGCAAGACCTTTTCTGGTCAGGGAGCCAGTCTGTGAATTAATGTCAGTGAGAATTACGGGTAAAATCCCCAGCCATGGCTAGTGTCCAAAATCGGTAGCAAGACTGGTAATTTAAATGTCTGCTGCTCCTGGACAAAAATAAGCCGCTTGCATCTCGCTCTTTCTCTCATCCTAACAAGACCATTTTGGAATTGTCCGAGTAAAACCAAGAGAGTAAGTTAGAGGAGGAGGAAGAAGTGTGTTTTCCTCCTTCACTTCAGTAACTTCATGTTTGTCCATGTTTTTTTCCCCAGCTCCTTAAACCGGAGGAAGGATGTCCCACTGATCGTCTCTCAGCAGGTCACGGCATAAGCTGCTCCCTGTTTTATCCCTCCGATGAGGCCATATACCACTTGCTGCATTCACTCTTTCCTTTGCCAGGTCACGTTTGATTTTCTCTTCTTGAACAGGGCTCAGAACAGCCCCAGTCCTTGCCAGCCCCTCACTCCCTTCCCAGAGCTGGGGACCGCTGGGCAGAGTGACACTGGCAGCCCCATGACCTCTGTGGCCGCCTCATCTCCGCTGTGGCACCTGCGGCAGTATCGGCCACAAAGGGATTTTCTTTATTGCATTAAGCTTGCAGAGAGAAGATTTAGTAGGTGTGTTGCAGTACTGTTAGCCTCCTGTGACCCAGTGTCTCAGCAAATCCTTCCATGGCTGGGTAGAATTTGTTTTAGTTTGAGCAAATTCGTCTTCGTTAGAGCCATTTTGAGGGAAACTGTTCCCTCTACCCACGGGGCCATCTTCTTAATTCTAGGTGGCTGGACCTACTGCTGGTATTTGAATCATTATGCCAGTCTTGAGCAGCATCCCATCTGGCAGTGGGAAATTCAAAAATACAATTAATTGAGTTTCCTTGTATTATATGGTTGTGAAACCCTTTTTAACAAACTTTCACACAGAAACAGAAGTTTTGTGCTTGTGGTAATAATGTTCATGAAAAAAATGTTTTGGTGTGCTTAGTGCAAAATAACATTTCAACTTTTGGAGGACAACCACAAAATCTATTAAAAAAATAAATGTTGGCAGACACATAGGCAAAGGAAATCTATCAAAGTTTGTTGATGTTTGTCTGCAGTGCAGACCAGTTAACAAATTCTTTCCCTATGCGAATGAGCAGCATCTCGTCACAACACTTCAAAATCTTTAAATAACTTAAAGACTCTTTTCTTTGATGTGAAGTTCACTGTGCAACACTTTGGTGCCAGGGAGGATAGTTAGTTATTATCTTTATTACAGGCGTGCCCTGATTTAAATATCTGTATAAAATGGCTCATCTGTGGCACACTGATACTGCTTGAGCACTGAGTACCTGTTGTACGTGAGCTGCCTTCAGCTGGGGCGTGTTCAAAATGAAGAACAGAAAATGTTTTACCATCCCTCAGATCCTAAATGGAGCTCTGCTGAAATGTCAGTGGAAAAGTTGGAAGAGTCTGAGCCTAGCTTGGGAAAAAAAGTAAACAAAATAGTATTTTTAGGTGAGGTGCAAGTAAGATTTGCCTGTACAAGTAGAAAAGTGAGACCTGCTAGTTCAGACCAGCAGGTTGCCTCTTGCCAAATTCCAGATGTCGGTGACTCGAAGTGACTTGGTCTGGGTGTTTTGGTGTGAAAATCTCTGTTTCAGCTGTGACTGCAGGGTATTTTTTGGGGGGGAATTGCTCAATCATAGAGTCATAGAATGGTTTGTGTTGGAGGCAGCCTTAAAGATCATGTAGTCCCCTGCCATGGGCAGGGACAACTTTCACTGACCAGGTTGCTCCAAGGCCCATCCAAGCTGGCCATGAACATTGCCACTCCACAACTCTCTGGGCAACCTGTGCCAGTGCCTCACCATACTCAGCGTAAAGATTTTTTTCCTAATACGTCATCATGCCTGTGCTATTGAATTCTGAACAAATACTAAGGAGAGCTTTCTAGTTTCTTTGGAAAAATGGTCAGAGGAATGAATATCAATGTTTAGGATAGATAGATGCACTGCAGTAATATCTGCTGCCCATTGTTGAGGTCTGAGGTGCAGCCACTGCCTTTGCTTTAAGGCGTTCACAGACCTTTCATAGGCTTGACATGCATTAGCTATTGGATAAAATGTGACCCCTAAGTGAAAGGATGGACTACTGAGATAACCTTTAATTGTCAGATATCAGAAGGATTTAAGACCTGTTCCCAGCATTTTTATTTTTGTTGTTGTTATAGAATGCAAAAAGCTTTCCAATTAGCTTGACAGTTTTGGGGGGGTCTTACCCTGAAGTTTTTATTCTCCATGTACATTGTTCAGGGAGAATAAACCCGTAAGTTTTGTCTGTGGATGACTGTTGATGGAATTTAATGCTGTTTAACTGAGATACTCAAAGGGTCAAATAATTATGTGACTTGTTAAGTATCATTTCATCTTTAGTACAGTGACTATGGTCCCTGGGGTTGAAGAACAGTGATTGTTATGGTTCTTTTACCATCTGGCTTTGTGACAAGAATACTTGATCTTGTGTTGCCCTACATGATGAAAAAATAGATAAATAAATAGGATTTATGAGTTTTCTTTACAAGGCTTTTCCATAGGGCAATTGATTTTATTTTAGTCTGTACAAGACAGACCAGGAAAAAAAAAAATCTTATATCTCTCTCTTGCTTTGCCAGGTCTGGTGTAAATGAAAGAAGACTGATATGTACTTACAGATCTTTAAAAATGCCTTTACAGTTTTTCTTTGGCTTTCTGAAGAGACGATTCTGTATTGTTAATTCTGAAGAAGGAAATTTTTTTTTCAGTAATTTTGAATGCCCCTGGGCTCTCTTATGCAGAACTCTTTAATTCTTCGTGACAAGCACCTTGCACAAGGCTTTTTGGGGTGGGAACCTTCCTTTTTAATTAGGTTGCAGATAAAGGTTCAGCTCAGTCATGTTAGTGGTGGAAGTTTCTTCAGTGACTTTTACCATCAATTGTATACTTTGTCAAGGTCAGAAGTATCAATGTTCTTCAAAAATTATCCCATAACCTTTTTTTTTTCATTTAGGGAAGCAATAGCCTCCTTTGGAAGAGTCTTATACGAAAGATTAAATTGGTAGAATCAGGAATTCAGGATAAATTAAAAGGCTTTTTGTAAATGTGAAGAGATTCCATTTAATATAAGCTGATGTTTTCCACTTTTTATGATTAGGCAAATGCAAAATTAAGTAACAGAAGTCAAGATCAGACGCATTTTGAAGGTTTGTTTGTTTTTCAAGTGTATTCCTCTTCCTAGGAGAATATACTTCAGGTAAATATTAGATCTGTCTGTAAACTGGAAAATCAACTTCTCATCTTGCTTAAAAGGTGCCTTTGTAGTAAGGGCAGTATAATAGCATTAAAATAGTGTTTTCCATGAAGAGAAATGCAATGTCATGCTATATTTAACTACTTTGTAAGACCCAAGCTGTTGTGATGAGAAAATTTCAATAAAGTTTCTAGTATTAAAATATATTTTGCAAGTCTGGAACCTTCTTTGGCGTTTATCACTTGGAATTATACACTGGTTGCCTTCTTGAAAGAAGGCTTAGAGCTGTGTCTTTAATAATTTTCAAGATATGAATATAATTTTAGGTTTCTCATTATAACAGAGATACCAGTTGTGGTTTTTTAATGTAGAGATGGTTAAAAGCTCGTATATTGGTCATCACAGATAAACATACATGTATATTCGTGAGGTAAAAAGCAGCTGTTTGTTGCATGAAAGATAACCAAGGTTTAAAAATTCCTTAGAAATGTGCAGGTGAGAGTTTCCTCATGTCTACAGCTTTGTCTAAAGGCCTAATTCAGTAGTTGTACCCAGAGAGCACTGAGCAGAGTGCGATGTAACGGAGAAGATGTTTTAGGACCAATCCTGTGTCAAGATCCGGCACAGGCTCAGTCACCCTTTGGGGCATGGCATATCCTGGAGGGCAGGTCCTGGCTGCAGGAGGGTCGCTGGTTCAGATGAGTGGTCAGACTTCGAGGGCAAGGCTGTGTTTTGTGAGGCACAGGTGTATCTGCATGGGCGTTTTGGTGTGGGTTAGGAGTGTTCTCCTGGAGCAAGTCCGCTCATTGTCCCCGCTTCCTGCCGACGTGCGCGCCTTGCCGAGCAGGCTCCCGGCGTGCGGGCGGGTTTCAGTTTGGGTGCTGCTAAACCAGGAGATGTTTCCACCTGGGAATGCCCATTCAGTCAGCAGGACCTGTCTGGTTCTAGCTGAAAGTGAAACCAACTGATGGAAGTGTGGACATTTGTCTCTGAGATCAACCTCGCTGCTGGCTGTTGTCACAGCCTGATTGCTGTCACCATCCCTGGCTCGGCTGGGGACTAACAGCAGGTGCCTAGGGAAGACAGTCAAAGTGCAGGCACATAGTAGTGCTTTCCCAATATATTTTCCCAGCTTTCAGCAATCTGAATCTCACAAACTTCCTGAAGCAGAGATGGTATCTTTGGTTTAATAGCCTGCGATAGATTTTTCTTCCATTAGTTTGTCTTATTGTTTTGTAAACCCTGTGCATTTTTATCATCCACAATATCCTGTGCAATGAGTCCTAAGGTAGAGCAACATATGTGTTAAGAAGTACCTACTTCTTGTTTATTCTGAATTTACTACCTGATCATTTAATCTGATGCTCCTTTGTTCTTCTCTTGTAAGAGACAAATGATTCCTTATCCACTGCCTTTATGGTGCTCCATTTATCACAGATCTCTTTGATATTACCTTGATTGTTTGTCTTCCAGGCTGGAAAATCCATGTCTATTTAGTTCCTTGATCAGAACCCATTTCATACCTTTGATCATCCTTGTTCTCCCCTCTGCCTTCCCTTGTTCTGTTGTGTCTTTCTGAGACTGGAGGACTGCATGCAAGCTAGAAAACATATTCATTGTGCAGTGTCTGTTGTTTAAATGCTGGCTTGAGGGTGTGTTCTGTGGTGCTGTGCGTTTCCTATAATTTTTAATATTTTTTTAATTTGACTGCTGAAAAGTAAACCATCCTTTTTTATAAATGTTGCCATTGAACACAGTGGAACTTTCCCTGTAGTGGTAGCAGCTGACTCAGAGCCTGTTCTGTATTCATAAGGTTGGGGTTGTTTTCCTCCACACAACTCCCTATGTTTTATACCTGCCACCACTGAGTTTTGTCTTCCACTTTACCATTTAGTCTTTTACTGTGTGAGATCAGTTGCAGTTCTCTCAGTGAGACTCTGTTTGTATTGCTGTGAGCGACTTGGTATCAGTAGGGTACTCTTTGTGCACACCCTCTTCTCCAACTCATTTATCCACCTGTATCCTACAAAACTCTGTAGAATACTCGTAGTGACCTATTTTCATAGTGAAACTGAATTTTTAATACCATCTTTTCTTTCCCATTTTTTAACAAGTTTATGTATTTGTTTGGAGATCAGATGAGTGGATTGATCTGGTCATGTTTGTCCCCACATACAACAATTCTCCAGCAATGCTAATGGATTTATGAGGCAATTGTTCAAATGCCATGTGGACTCTTCCCCAGCACGTGGTATCTAGCTCTCTGTTCTTTGTAACAGTTCCTATCAATTTGCTCAATGCGTACATCAAATTAATTGTTTTGTAGTTTTCCGGATCCTCCTGAGAGGCCTGTTAGGAGCTTGGCAATGTGTTTGCTATCTCACACTTTTCTGGTACAGAGATGGGTCTAAATAAGATTAACATGAGCAGTAATAGCTCAGCTGTGTGTACGTGAGTTCCTGCAAAGGTTGAGGGAGCACCATCTCACACTTACGGTCTATTATCATTTGTTTTGGCTGTATTTCTCTGCTGCCTTCTTTCACTGATGCTTAAATTTCAGGCTGATTCTCAACCCAGATACAAAAAAAAAGCCTACTGCAGTCAAGGGATCATCTACTTAACTTCTTCCATAGCAAGCACAGAGGGAAGACATCTTCTGGTTTTGTTGTTGTGGTTTTTTTGGTTTGGTGTGGTTTAGTTCTATTTCTTGTACAGCCTTTTTAGCTCTGTGTAGATTTATGGGCAGATCCATGCCAGGGTTTCTTTTCAGGCAGAAATAGATTAGATTATCCAGGGACAGAATGGGTAGACTTTTCTTCTTTGAGACAGTCCATCAGCCTTCTGTTTCCTTTAACCCCAGGCAGCAAGCAGGGACCATGGCAGAACTCAAACCTAACTCCCTGAGTGAACCTCCTTCAATGATGCACTGCTGAGGTGGAAGAAATTGATAAACTCTCAAGTTGTGTGGGCGTTTTTTTGTTATTCATTGCTGTTTGAGTGGGTTGTTTGGGGTTTTTTTTGGTGGTTGTACTTGATTGACTTTTTGGGGTGGTTTTCTTGTTTTTGTTTTGTTTTAATTCTCTTTAATATTTCCCCTAAAGACAGCTAGGAAACTAAACATGTCAGTTATCTTAGTGCAACTTTACGATTTTATAATTAAAGTCACAATGGCAGGAAATGCAGAAGTTTAGGTTTCAGTAGCAATATTGGCCACATATGGACTATTTAACTTCCTGCCTTTCATAATCAATTCTTATTTACGTACTTTGTGACCTACATTAAGAACCAAGAGTCTGGCAAAACCTGATGATTTTTATCCTAACGATGCTCCTGGGAAGTTGTGGGGAAAATCAGTTTTTTGGTTAAGAATTTAAGGACGAGAAGTTTGAGTGATTTGCTGTATTTTGTGTATAAAGCTTATGGAACTTGGGAGTGAATGCAGACTTCTGCATGGTTAACATGCTTAACTGGATTTTGTTTCCAGTAATATTTAGTGACTTTGCTGAGATTCTCTGTAAGAAAACACCTTGTAAGCAAGGGAGAGTGAAGGGGAGAATAAAGGTGTTTGGCTCATGAGGAACTCTCCAAGGAGACCTGAAGGTTGAGGAAAGGGTGGGTACTGTGAATTCTCTGGAAGACAAGGGTGTGGGCATGTCTTGAGAAAGGTCAGAATTATCTCCTGGGAGACAGCAGGTGACTTACATATAACTGTGGAGCTTTGTCAAGGGGACCAGGTAAAAATGTGCTGCTCTGTTATACACAAGGTCGTTTCAAACTCTGCTGATAAGTTAGAGATCATACACTGCAGAGAAGCAGGATATGAAATCCCTTAACATGCCCTGTGTGTTAAAATAATAGGCATGAACAAAAAGGGAGGGAAAATAAATGGGTTTGAAGCACAGTTTTGTTTTCAGCTGGTTCATTTAGAGGAGGCCTTTTGGGAATCTGCGTGATGGGAATTTGAGTTGTATTGCTCTTCACTAACACAGCTGACAGGGCAGAAAAACCTAATAGTGAAGAGGTTTGTGACAAGCCTAGAACTGAAGAGTGAGGCAGAGGATCAGCTGAAGACTGGCTTTGAGACTGAAATCTTTGAAGTTCAGAGACTGTGTAAGAACTAAGGTTATTTTCACCAAAACCACTAGAATTTTGAGGATTGGACATGTGGCAGCAGTTGGAGGAAGTGAAGTTGCAGGTTGCAGACCAAGGATCTTGGCAGGTGCTTGTGAGGAAGGTGTTTGTACAATGGACATGGGGCATGAATGTACTCATCAGCCTATTCAAGAGAAGTGCTGGTCCTTCAGGAAGTGCTTGCAGATGTGCACAGCTATTTGAAGTCTGAGAAATTAATTGAACATTTTAATTTTTGTTTAGTTAATAGGTAATTTCTGCACTGTGTCAGTGTTGATGGTTAATTACTTGCACATTTCATTAGGAAAGCAAAAGGAGATTGTGCCTGGTCCTTGGCATGATCTGGTCGGCGTTGGCTGTCGTGCTGTGCTGAAGTCAGAATTGCTCTTCTGACTTAATATATTGTTAATACTGCATATGGTTCTGTCGTGGCCAGGATATTCAAGTCACTGTGGGAATTTTATTTAATTTTTATTTGTCCCATAGTTGTAACTCAGCAATGAGTAAATGGTCCACAGAGCCATTCTTTTCCTGTCTTCTGTCATTTTCAAGTAACCTCAAGTGTGACTTCTTTATATTATGAATGGTATGTATTTCCAGTTGTGATGTAATGGTTTGGCTGGTGGCTGAGATAATGGGCTGAAGGACTTGAGCAGATGATCTCATCTTTCAGCCTGCCAGACTCTAAACTTTTTTGTTAATCACTGCTCATAATGAATACTCACCTAGAATATTTCTTGGTACTTCAAAATTTTTCATATCAAGCATGGGGTGAATTTAATAATGTATCAAATGGAGCTTTTTATTATTTGAAAGAATGTTCTTGTACCTTTCTAAGGTAGATTATTTTTCTGATTTCTACTGTACTGATACCCTGTTCCCTCCATGGCTTTAGAGAATTCTTGAGCAGTGAAGACCAGGAATAGTGTTTGATAAAGTAAAAAGAGGTTTTTTTCTGAGCAGAGTATACATCTGATTATGCAGAGCCTCTCAGTGCACTAAAAGTGCTCTATGGCATGTTTCATAAAAGTAATATTTTAGTAAAGGAGGATCTTGTCTGACATTGCTTTTGATCATTGCTGCAAAACACTGACATTCCTCCTTGGGTGGGAGCCTCAGCACACAAATTTGTGAAATGAATGTTTATAAAACCAGAGTTTTCAGGTACTTGTGGGAGGTTTTTTTGGGGTTTTTTTTTTGGTCATGTTTATTTTTCTGGAGTTGAATGGATCACGTTGGTTTAACTCTGCATGTAATATGTAGATTTTTAGGTATATTAAAGGTCTGTATTCATCCCACAGGTGAACTTTTGACTGAGGCATCCAGGTTTCAATGCAGCTGCTGTGGTCTGCATCTGTAATCCATAGGAGCAGGGGGCTGCTGCCAGAGGGTGATTTGCAGGTGCCTTTGTTTCTGTTCTCAGTGCACACAGATAATGAAGAGGAGAGCAAGTATCTTCCCTTCTTTTTTAATCTGAAGTGCTGTCATCTTTTCAGCAGTGGGGTTTGGCATCCTACCTCCAGAGAGGTTTGCTCAGTCACAGCCTAGTCTGTGTAGGATGCTGTTCTCATACTGTTGTTTTTTCTTGTTAGAGCTTTGATAATGTGACTGTCAGGTTGGCATCTTGCTCTGTTTTGTATCTACAACCAGCAGAGCTTCATTTTTGCATCTCTGTCATGTACTAATGAACTGAGTCTTGAATTCTGCTATTGCTCCTTGAAAACTAAGTGCCAAATTTGTTTCCACACAAAGCTCCTTCACTCAAGATGTGAAGTAGATTCAGATGTGCTAGCAAATACACTTTGCAAAGTTTCTCTTTCCCTGCTTTCTGGCTACTGGTGGAAAAATTTGATTGCAAACCACTTTCTGACTGTGTAGTCTTCATCTGTACAGAGATTTGGAAGAGCAATAGGGTGGCTTTTTATTATCACTAAATAATTCCAGTAGCACATGGCACTTGGAAATTTTTAACATTGATAAAATACACACTTCCAGAAGGTGCCAATGTAAAGAGAGATGTTAACTTCCAAGTAATTTTGCCCTTGCATTAGTTCAGAAATTGTAATATTCAGGAAAGATGTCTCCACTAATTGTGTGTTATGGGTTGCTTTGTTTGTGGCACACTCTACAAACCCGGCCACGGGACATTTGTAAGGGGACTGGACTTCTCAAATTCTGCTGCTCTTTCTAAAAATGTATTAAAAGAGTTTGCAAATAGCCTTGCTGTTATCAAGTGACAAGTCTGGTGGCAGTCCGTGGTGCTTTTAGACAGAAGACTGTGAAGGGGATGACATGGTTTAAGGTCACTTGTTTAAGGTGTGGTTAGAAGAGCTGGGCAAACACAGAAAGATTCTTTGAGAAGTGAGTTGTTGATCAATATCAGGGACTACGTCCTCAGTGCTGCTTCATTGGAAACCAAATGCTGAGCTTTTGGGATAGAACAGATTGCCTGTTTTTACCTCCTTACACATACGCTACTTATGCTTGTTTTAGCTAAATTAGCAGATGGGTTTACCCTGCCCTTTGTAGTCACCCACCACCTAGACATACTCCTGATTAACTGAGAGATGCAAGGGTGGAGTAATTCTCTCCTTAAACTGCTTGTGCTTCTGACTGATTACTTTTCTGTAATTATTTACAATTATATGAAAATTAAACAGGGTGAGAGGCCTAATCTCTCATAATACAGTCAGTGCATCAGGCACAGGAACCAACCATAAGGCAATTATTGAGCTCTTGGATGAAGAACTGTGATTTCTCTTCCTAGATATCAGCACCAGGGGTGGGAATGATTATGGCATAATGAAAGTGCAAAAGTTTGCCTCTTGGTTTGAGCTGATGAGGTTTTAATGTAGTCCTTTGATAGGCGGAGGAACAGAAAGCTTCATAATTTTGACAATGGACTTTTATCAGATTTTATAAAAGGGATGGCAGGACGGGGTTAGCTCTAGCAGCAAGGAACTGGGCTTGGTTACTTGAAAGGTCTCTCCCACTCTTACATTTTCTGTTTCTGGCTAGAGGAGAAAGTTGACCTGCCTGCATGAGAGAGGTTTGTGTTTTCAACAGAGAGAGCCTCTGAGAGGGAGCTCTTCTTTTGCAGAGAAAAATTGAAGTTTTTCCACAATTCCCTGCCTGCTGCATATTAATATACACTTGATATAATAAAATAATTTTCATGATTTTATAGAGAAGTTATTTTTCCAAATATTTATAAAGGCCATTTGCCATTTAATTATCCAAACAATCTGCTTACATTAGTCTGTAGCTCACAGTCCCACTAAATATTCAGTCAATAAAGATCTGCCAGTGCAGAGGACGAAGACTGAAGTGCAGAAAAAAAAATCTGAGCCAGGTAATAGCCAGAAATAAGGCTTATCTTCACTTTACTTTAAATAACATAGGGTTTGAGACTTTTTAACTTACCTTATATCTATCTTATTTATTTTTCCAAGGATTTGTATTTGCTCCTGGATTTTCTTCTCTTATAGGTCATTGAAACACTTCCTTAAAAGTGTTTTTCATTTTGCTATGCTTAATTCAGATACAAATCTCAATGAGGAAAAATGATGCTTCTGCTATAATAGTGATATCCCCAACAAATGGAAGTTTTGTTACTGACCTTAAGGGGTTTTGATTTTATTCATCAGTTTATTATACTTCACACATTTGCTTCTTATTTCATTTACAGGGATCAGTTAGGAGCTGAATTTTGTCTTGAAATAAAAAAAAAAATATTTTGAGTGCTCTTAAGGTGCCACTTTGTGTTTTTTATGTGTATCCTTATATATTCAAATATATTTTATAGTAAGTTAGATAATTTCATAGATAAAAGATAAAGACACATTCCAAATGGTATAAAATTTCAAACAATTAAAAAAAATGCATTTAAGAGTAGCGAATAAACAGTTGTATTTATCAAGTAAAGGGAGAATATATGATGTGATACTGCTGTGTATGTAAAAGGTACCTTAAAACTTTCAAGTAGCATTTGCACTGTTTTGATTTCAGTAGAAGGTCAAATGAGTTTTAAAAGAAAAAGTTAATAATATTTACCAAAATGTTGATCTTTCTACTGGAATGCATTTGTGTAGTTTGTAGTACCCATTCTTTATTCCACTGAATATTATATTTAAAAGTATAAAATGCAAAAGCATAAAGAAAACACACAGAATGGTAGGAAATACTGCTATTTGGGTAAACTAAGAAAATATTTGCATTCTCCACTTGCCAAACATTCGTCTTTTACCAAAAAAGATGAAAACATACTATCTGAGTCTTTGTACTGCAGTTGCTAATATAACATTTTCCATTAAAAGTGTTTACCAATGAATGTAGGAGCTATGAAAGTTTTTACCAAGAAAAGAACATCACATAAGGGTTAATGAGATTATGGATAAAATGTTAGCTTGTAATACTCTTTATATAATAAAGATACCCTTTGATATGAGAAAAAAAAAAACTTGAAAGTTAATCTTGAACTTCATCTGAATAAAAAATGCAGCTTTGCTCCTTATCACTTCGGTAAAAGCTTTTTAACAGGATCCAATGTTGGTTTTTTTTCTTCCCTTCACATAGCAGAGGGAGCTTGGGATGTATTTGGAGACTGAATTAATTTTTCATGGCAAAAGCTAAAATTGAAATAAATATTTTGAAAAAATGAAGGACCAACCAATCTTCTTGGGGTATGTATGAGATGTTTCAGGGTATATTTTTTTGTTTTGAGTTCAGGTTTTGCTGTGTAGCTGAGTCTTGTCTCAGAATTCTAAGTCGTATTTGCTCTTACTGACTGATGAAATACATAAAAGCTCAATATGCTTCCATATGAGAACTTGCTGGCAAAATGAGAGCAGTCATTGGCCAGAGTCTGAGTCATAGATATGTTAAGTCATATCTAAACTCAGTGGAGGAAAAAAACTGAGGTCAGTTATCAAAATACAGTGAACCTATAAGTAAGCTTATTACTTAGTCATCTGTTAACCTTTTGAAGTAAACACACTTCTTTTGGAGGATTGGCTTCTTAGGAGCTCTTCTTAAAACTTAATTGGCAATATAAAGATGTAGAAAGCCACTAATTGTGTTTTATGGTTGCATTAAATACTTCACTTGCAAAAAGCCTCAGAGGTAAAATGCCAACCCAGAGTAATATTTTCACATCACTTGGTCCCCACATGTATATAGGTATATAGGTACTGCTGTTCTGCTGGCTAGTATTTCTAATGTGCTTCTCGAAGTGCAATATAAATACTGGAGTATTTTCATTTTTCATGCTGTTTCCTGTGTTTAATCCCATGGGATGTGATGTAGAACTGCTAGTAAAGTTTGTTTGTTTTTTGTAGGCTTGGGGGAGGTGGAGGGGCGGGTAGGGGTTACTTGCATTTCCTCAGGCATTGTTAACTATGTGTTTAAATGTTGGAACTGGGCCAAGAAATTCCACCTCATAATTACATTTGTGGTCTAGTGGCAGAACATAATACCAATGCCTTTAATAGCAGATAGAGGAGAACACACAAAACAACCCTCTTGTCTCTCTGTGAGGCACAGACCTCAGGGATAAAGACCTGGTTTTGGATAAAAAAATCACATTCCTAAAGTTATTGTCAGTGCTTAAGGGAGATAATAGAACAAATGGTTGATTAATAAAGTAATTTTATGAAATGTTGTTTGAAATATCTTAATTCTGGGTTATACAGTAATGTATTAGGTTAATAATAATGAGAAGGAGGCTGTGTTGCAGTAGGACAAGTTGTTGTCTTTCAGATTAGTTCTCTTCTATTTCGACAAAAAAGTAGCATCATTGCAAATGCTGGGAAGTGTGTTCAGAGTAGTAACTCTTGCAGCCCTGATACTAATACTATATATTGAAACAAGGGTTATTTTTCCTTTATTTCTTTGCAATTAAATTTCTGGTCATGGTGATTCATTACACTCTGTCTCTAGCTTAGCAGCTGTAGGGAACACAGAAAATCAAGCCACCAAAAGGAGTTTTCCTGCATTTAATGTGCTAGCAGCTACCACACCACATTCAATAGGAGCCTCCCAGCTGTTGTGCCAGAGGGGGAGCTCCCAGAGATGTTGAGATCTCACTCACCTCAAAGTCAGAATTCTTATTCTGGAGCCAGCAAAAGGTTATGCATTTGTAATAAAATACAGAGAGCTGTACCAGAGCCAGAAGTTAAATAATCCCCTAGTATATATTGGTTGCACAAGTTGACTATTTGTGGATAGAGCAGCTCCATCCATGGGAATCCAATGGAATTAGTAGCCATTTCTGATTCTACAAGCCAAAACCTACAAAGGAGAACTGGTCTTTCTGTCCCAGTGTGGTCCTGTTGCAAGAGCCCGAGATGCAGCAGGAACCCAGTTCATGGAAAGAGCAGATGATTAGTTCTGGACACAGGTTTATTTTACTGGGCTTGTCTGATGAGCTCATCTCAGGTAAAACAGATCCCTCTTCTTTCCAGGCATTAGAAATTATCCATTAGATACTTTCAAAGTATCTGTTGGAAACTAAATATTCATAGTCCTGTGCTGGTATTACTTGTGTTAATGTGTGAAAAAAATCGTTCTCCACATATGTCTCCATCGGAATTAATGGAAAAAAAAAAAAAAAAAGGATGAACTTAACACTGTCCTACATTTGTTAATGTTTTTAGGATTATGTTGTTCTCACACCTCAGGCAGGCCTTCACCTTTGTGTTGATACAGCAACAGCCTTTATCACAGTTGTATCCAAGGATGGACGTTGAGGATATAGATTTTCGAGGTATTCAGACACCTGCAGATGACAACAGTCCTGGTCAGATTTTTTAAGGTACATGAGCAGAGTGGATGGGCCTATGAGTGCTCAGGTCGCTAGTGCACTTAGACTTTCGTATTCTTTATATATGCATTTTAAGGTACTGAAAAAAACATGAAAATCCAGCCCTAGAGGCCACATAGAAGCACATTAAACTTTCCAACCCATATGTCTTGGGTTGTAGTGTAGGATGTACACAAAGTATTTATTCTATCACCATCTTCATGAACTGTTAAACCAGGTGGGGCAGTGTCTTCCCAGGCCCCCTTCCTTTGGGCTGTCTTCTGCTAATGGCCCATTAACGCCTGGCCCATGACTCACAGGTAACTCCCTCCAGGGGTTATCTCTGTTTAATGGGCCATTCAGGGACCCACCTCACAACTCATCATCCCATTGTGAGATGCTCTGCCCAGGGGGAGGAGCCAAGCATTCTCACCTGGATATAAGCTGGGATTTGGGACAGTGCAAGCAGCCCTTACCCACTGGATTCCCAGAGGAGCAGAGCTACCAGACCTTTCTACAGGATCACTGCTTCAGGAAGAGCACCTCACCTGGACTGCTTCCACCATCCTGCTCAGGTTGTATTCTGACTCTGTCAGTGATCCTTTGTGTTATTGCATTTATTTTATTTTTACCTTTTTACCTTTCTTCTTGTTAAATTGTATTTCTGACTTGGAGCCTCTCACTCGTTTTGCTTTCAAACCATGACACCATATTTGTTACATATTTTACTTTTAAGAGGGAGCATTGTTAGTCTTTGTACCTCCTGAACTGCTTGGCCTTGCACTGGGAGATGGACTAGATTAATCTCTCTCCATGTGAAATGTGTTTTTATAACAACGTGAATTTACTTGGGAAAGCACAAGTCGCTGTAGGATTTGAGGCATAGTTTACCCCAGTCTGGGCTTAATTCAGCATGTAATTAAACACATTTTTAACTTAAAGCATATGAATAGTTCTAATTAAATTAATGGCTCTCAGTGCAGTTGCGTGATTCTGCCTGCCTGAAACAGACTGTGGGATTAGGACCTTCATTTAAAGGTTGTGCTTTACGGAGTGCCAGAGTTCATCCCTGCCCTTACTAGAAACATTAGACTATTGTAGCATCTGAGAATCAGTATTCCTATTACAGGAAAAAGATAAATGCCTGGTTTTTTGTAGCTTTTCTGAAGGCTTTCACCTCTTCGTTTATACAGTGTTGGGAAAACAGCACTGATAAGTAATAACGAATGTGGTTTTGTGGTTTCCAGTCTGCCACATCAATGCTCTGCAAATGAGTTTGGTTTGCAGCAGGCACTGCATATTGTAAGCTGTTTCTGAGGCAATATTTAAATATACTTCCCTGGCAGCATAGAAATATAAATAAACATGCAGTGTTAACTTGTAATGTTATTAATCTGAGTGAATTTCAAAAGTAGCTTAGCAAAACTGCAGCGTTATTTTCTTTGGATTTGAAAGGAGATATGCTGTACAGATAGCAGTGTTTTATCAATCACACAATGAAATCAAAGTGGAAACAGCGTTTGAAAAAGCCTTGTAGAGTTTTGTACTGATGTGCTTATCCATTCAGATTTTATTGTTAGCATCTGTACTGAGTGATTGGAAGAATTACCACATTAGGGGCCCTTGAGACAAATATTACTTACATTTGTGTCAGTGAATTTGATAAACACATTTTGAAGTTTGGGGAATCAGGTGCTTAAGCTATTAATAAAAATTAAATAATATTAAATAGGAGAATATGATATTACTGCTTATTCTTGTTGTTATTGTTATTATTGTTTTTGTTATTTCAATTATTATTATTAATATTACTATTATTGTTATTATTAAGATAATATTCCAGGTAAACACCCCCATGTTGTTTAGCTAGAGTTTCTGCATTTATTAAATGATAATGATATTTTTGAAGAGCAAGGAAGAATACATTATTAATTAATTAGCAGATAGATGATGGCCTTCCACCATTTCAGCCAGCTGCATAGATTCACTCTTAACATCTCTCAGTTGTATCTTTGCTGCTGATACAGTTTTCCTGGTGTGTCAGGGAGTTTGTGGCAAGCTGTCCTAATGGAATTTCCCTGCACATGGTGGCAGTGTGGAAGATCTCACCACACAGAAACAATACTTGCTCTATTTGCTTTTTGTTTGATAAGCCACAGTGTAAAGAAGTGGCCTTTTTTTGTTGTTGTTTTGGGGTTGGCATTTTTGTGTTCATGCCCACTGATGAATAAGGTGCCTGTTGTCTGTGTGTGTATTTGCAGCATGCAAATACAACTCTGCTGTCACACTTCAAAGGGGTTGTTTGTGTGTCATCCTGATGTTTTCAGTTAGCAGTGCTACCTGACCGGGTAAGTTAGGCTTGGAGTGATTAACTTCATAAACATTTTAAGTGTATGTGTGTGTACTGCAGCCACAAGTGTATTCAAGAATTACAGAGTACTGAAAATTGCAGCACTGGATAGAATGCAGGATTTCCACACCATTGTTTTGCAGAGTGACACGGCATTCACAACATTTGCAGTGTGTTAAGTGCATAACTGAATAAAGTTAATTTAAAAAGCTGTCAGAACCAACCGGATATTTTCCTGTTTTTCTCCACTACTTTTGACTGTCTTAAAGACCTACCTTGCTGACATTTTTAAATAAAGCAAAGGTGTTCAGTGGAGAAAATGCTAATTTATGCTACTTGTGCTTTATGTAGGAAAGGGTATTTCTTTCAACAGGTTACATTTTCCAAAATCCTTATGACATGGTGGGTTTTAGGATTGATTCATGGGGTGAAGGCACCCCAGGAGGCTGCTGTGCAGCTGTTGCCAGCTGTGTGTTTGGGCACTAAGCACTAAGGCAAGGGGACCTGTACCCCTCTGTTAGTCTTTCTGCCAGTAAAGTCATGGCTGGCCAGAAATAAATGCCTATAACACAATAGCACATGGTCCAAAAACTAGATGCATTTCATACAGTCAGTTACAGTAGTGTTCCTGCATTTCGTCTGGATTTTTTTTTTCTGTTACTAAAAGTCTATTGATGCAGTTGATGCATATTTTAAAAATAAACCCTTTAAAGAGAAAATGACTGTGGCATGGTTAAAACACTAAAGACTTGTACTCTTCAGTGGACTCTTCCCTTTGAGAGACATATTCTAATAAGAGCTGTCCAATTAAGAAATTCTGTGGGGGTTGCAGGAAGACTGGTTTATTTCATTTTATTTTCAATAGAAAAATGGATGTATTTCTGTGGTGTGTTTTATACAAGGATGAGCAGACACATGTTCCTTTTCTCAGAAGTCTTCTTTGTGGCTTTGTGAGAGGGCTGTCTGTATAACATTGGAATACAGAAATAAAATGTCTTAACAGTGGAGTTTGGTCTCAGTGCAAATATCTACAGACTAATCATGTTTGCTGCCTACACTGTATTTCCTGTGGTCGTCTGTTAAATTATGATCTCTGTCACGTAGTTTAGAAGTACCAATTGCTTTCATATGGTAATGTGGAAAAGAATCATAGTTAAATAAAATGCTTCTTTGGCACTTACTCTAGGAAATACATGATTGTGTAATTCCCAGGCAAATTTGAGTTGTGTCTTTAGGTATTTTAGGTTTTTTCTGCACTGTTAAACATCTCAGTAACTTACTTCTCTCACAGCCCCCCTTTTTAGCCCGGTTGAGCTGTAGATCTTTCCTCCTTCCACACACCTTTGTGTTTCAGGCTGCTGAATAATGTGACTGTTGTGCAGATGTTTCTGCCTCCCCTCCTCTTTTAAGAGCCTTTCAGGCAGAAGCTGGGACAGAGGAGCCCCAGTTTCACAGAGGGAACCTGGCCTTTCCTCCCTTACCCCCAGCAGGTCTGAGAACTGGGCACACAATGAGGTTGAGAAGGAGCTTGGTGTGCTGAACTTTTCTTTCCATGCTTTCTTAAAAATCCATTTCTTCTGCCTCTCAGCTCCTTAGATCCGTGCTACCCAACTCTATGGCTTTGGTAGCTGTCTTCTTGAAGACTGAGCGTGTTGAAAGTAGGGCACACCTTGCTGCTGGACAGAACCCTCTGTGTATGTGAAGGAGCAGCAAGGTTAAATATCACTCTGAGTCCAGGACTGAGAATTGCTGAAATATCCAGCACCACCTTTGAAAATTGGTTTGCATCCTAGAATTTCCAGCTGTAGGAGGTCAACAGCCTACTGGCCTTGCCAGCTGGTGTCTATCAATCATTAGCCCCGAGATCCAGCATTTTTGTTTTCCCGCAGAAAATTATTCTGTAAGCGTTTTGATTACTCTCTCCAGAGAGATTGCAAGCTTCTTCCGTGAATGAGCAGATAGAAATGATGTAACAGATACTTAATTGCCTAAAAGCTTACAGAAGGTTCAGCAAACTACCGAAAATTCAGCAGTGAAATAAATAACTGGAAACATTACACTTTGGTGCACCTGTTTTATTTGAACATAAAGTTACTGTTTTGAGGAGTTTATGTCTGTAGTTTAAATTGCAATATGTAAAACTGTTCTGTATTAAAAACAAAACAGTACATTCTTGCAAACTGGGCATGTTACACCAGAACTTTGACTAAGCAGTGATTCACAGCTATCCTCAAAAAACTGTGTCATGAGAAGTTGTAGAAAAGTATCCTACTGAAGTTTCATTTGGCAAGCCGAAATAGCTCTGCTACATTAAAATTTGTTTCTAAGTTCTGTCTAAAATGTATGTGTGGTGTGTTTGTAGCATATGCTGTAGTTCAACTGTATTTTTAATAGCTTTGTAACTGTTTTTCTCTCTACTTTGCCATATGAATTCTTTTCAGTTTGAAAACTGTTATGCTTGCATTCATCCCAAGAAAGGAATTATTTTAGGAAAGTTGAGAAAAAATGCGTTTAAGTGTTCTGTGAAAAAAAATAATCAGTTTGAGCCTTTAATGGTTGTAATTGAAAGTTTCAAGGAATAAAAGAACCAAGTCTCTGGTGCTCCTGGGCTGGGAGGACATGGGATGAAGCACAGCTGGGGATGTGACAGAGCTTTGGTCCAGGTAGGAGAGTCTCTGGATGCTGCTGTAGGATAAACCTTTGCCACAGCAGTCTTGATCTCCAGTCCTGAGAACAGGCCAGGACTGGGAAAAGGATTTTGTGTGGCATAGACTTAACATGAGTGGACCTATGCCACCTTTTTTTGGGCTGTGAGTTATGAGGGGAGACTTCCTCACCACAAGGATTTCTTCTTTTGTGTGCTGCCATACAAGGATGTAGAAAAAACCTTCCAAGAATCCAAGGAAAATGTGGTAGCCCAGTGGTCGTGAATAATTAAATCTGTAGCTTCTGAACCACCTTTGGGTTCCTTGGTTTTTCTTCTCCTTCTCCTTCTTGAAGTTTTTTGGGTGTTTTCTAAGGCCCCTCTTTTAAGACCCTCTGCAGTTAGGAAAGGGAAGTTAATTTCTATGGGAATTCTACCTCTCAGGGTTGCTATGGAAGCTGATGTCCTTCACAGCACCCCAGGGCACCCCGTTGGTGCCGCAAGAACCAGTGTGGGAATACGCACCATGGTTTGTCTGTGCTGTTGATCAAAGCTTAAGCAGAAAAGCCCGGGGTGAGCAGACAGATGTGAGGACTTCCTGTGCCACCTGATGGCTTCAGTTCACGTCTGCTGTCAGCTCATTTCTGTTTGATGCTCTCAGTGTTCTTGGCCTGGCGATGTGGGAGAGCAGCGTGGCTAACTGGAAATAGGCTGTGTGGGGGACCAGACTATATAGCAGGAGTGATGGGCTTTCTAAATAAAGAATTTCAGTGTCTCTTGAGAGAAATCAGGAAAAGGACCATAAAGTTCTTGTTGTCCGGCAGAGGAGAACCATCTGCTGGAGTTATGAACAGTTGGCTGCGTTTAATGGCCAGTGGTTGATGGTCTCTGCTCTAACGAGGGGTAATTAGTTTATTCAGTGCAGGTGATAAGAAAGGGGAAAAAAAGAAAAGTGCATAAAAGCTGTTTAGAAACAAAGATGTGGTTCCACAAGGACAGTATTTTTATTTTTTTTATTTTTATTTTTAAATTTCTCAGATGTTAAAAGGCACTTGCGCATGCCATGTCATGATGTTGGTGAGTCATTAACTTTGTCTTCAGAGAGTAACATGGCATTTTGGCACTTCCTTGTCTTTTTTCCTTTCTTTCTTTGTGGATTTCCGTTTCTGTTCTGCAAACAGTTAGGATGAAGTAAAGCATTCTCTGTTTTCCACTAGGTCTCATTTGCTACAGCTTTCTGCCTTTAAATTACTTCTGAACCACAGAATCTGGCAGGGCTTGTTGGAAGGCATTTGAGGACAACTACTTGATCTGGAGTACAGCCATGTACGGTACTTGAAGGCATAGAACAAAGCAGTATAAATTGAGATTATTTTACTAAATGTTTATGGCTCTTCCAGGACAGCCAGTAGAATTACAGAAAAAAAAATCTTAATTAGGGCATAGCATGTAAATACTCACTTTTTATTGCATCGAGGAATGCTTTTACCTTCTCTGTCTTAAAACAAAGGCCTGTTTAATAGCTTTTGCTTAGCTGTGTCCCTAATCTAACATTTCTTGTCTAATTGTTGGAGTTCAAGTACATGTAAAGAATTGCTAACATCAGGGGCATTGAATAAATGATTTAAGGAGGACTGGCTGGAATAGGAGATGAATCACGCTTCCACAACCTTACAGCTCAGTTAAAACTCCACACTATAAAACAAGTAAATGCAAATATTATTAATAATAATAGCAGTAACTTAAAATATTTTGGACCAGTTCTATCCTGATATGTACCCACAAAGTCTCACTAGATCCTGTGTGCCCCTGCTGTGCACTGGAGGTACATGTATGCAAAACCAAAGGTTATTATGGAACTGAGAAATTCAAGCCATGCAAATTGTTTTGCAAGGTGTTAAGTCATCTTTTTTGCCTCTCATACCCCTTAAAGTTTATGTTCTTCCTGCAACAAGCTCTGTGTGTATTCAAGAACTTTAAATATTTAGAAGCATGTTTTCAGAACTTGGCTAGTTACTTGAATGCAAATGAGAGGGATCAAGGTCTTTTGTACAGTTTTCCACTGGCAAAAGAAAGTGCCCATGCAAATAATGTAGATCAGGTTATTCCTTGGAGGTTCCAATTTGGTCCTGTTACAGGTTAAAAATCACAAACATAAATGGAGATTACCTTGAGCTCTTGTGGGACTTGGATAAATAGACAGTGCTGTGTTTTCTGTGTGTAAGTGATATTTCTTGTAATAAAAGGAATGAATACAAACTTAAGGGTATTCTAGATGTATGGAACATCTTTGATTTTAGTATTAAGATGAATCCATTGCTGGCAACAGTATGTGTTTAAAACACACTTTTGAGGTCTTAACTAACAGTGTGGTTATTTAGTGTTTTAAATTCATGATACTCATTCTATAATTTTGTGGCGTCCCTGCCATTGGTAATAATGCAGTAATGAAAATGATATGCAGTGCTTGAAAGGTTAATGTTACCTGTTTGATTAAAATACAATTACACCTTAGAGATGGATGCAGGTTGTTTATTTTCTCTGCTTCCTCTGTCAAGTTTACAGTCCTCCAGCTGAGGGAGTGCTGGCTGGTGAAGTGTGCCATCAGTACATAAGTGTCCCCCCATCTCATCTCTGTATTGTGTATTTGCCTTAAATCCTATCAAATGGCTTTTGAAGGGTCTGAATTCCTTGTCCTGCCGTGGATTTAGTGCACACAAAGCAGTAGATACACACATCAAGCACCCAGCATACTCCCAGGATCTCGTCCCAGGTTGTAAGAGTTCATATTTGCAGGAATGTTGTCTGTGAGATGGTGGAGACACTTTCCATATATCTCTGTAACAATGTTTTGACTTGAGGAAGCCAACAACGTTTTCTGTTTTCTTTGCATTGTGAGTTCCAGACAAAGGCAAACGCTGCCCTGATGGAAAATGCAAAAGAAAAAAGTAAAATGACATATTGCTGATTTTAATTCACAGCCGTGCTTTTATGCTTTAGTAACGGCATGACACATAATTCCAGTTCTCTTAAACATCATCCTAATGAATAGAATAATTCATGGAGAAGAAGCAGAGTTTTGTTATCTTGTGGCTGAGGAGAAGTTACTGTTATGTCAGTATTTTTTGAGCTACAGCTTGAGGGGTCGCAGGGAAGGGAATCTGTTTGTACTTTAGTGAAGTCTAGAATGCTGTTTTTCTTACTCTCTAAGAACATAGGTTGAAATCTTATGTGTCTTATTTCCTTGGGCCAAATGTGGAATTTATTTAGATCTCAGTCAGATACATAGTAACACATTCTCATTCAGCAGTATGAAATTTCCCAGACTACTTTAAGTGATGCCAATTAAGTTCACAGCTACATGAGTCACCTAGAATAAAAAAGAGAGGAAAGTGACCAAAAAAGCACATAGCCATCTTTGCATGCTAAAGATTTAGGAGGTATGCCTGAATAAACACGTGTGAATTCTATTAATTTTACACTCTAAAGTGCCAGTGAAATACGTGCTGATGAAAGGCTGCTTGATTTTTAAAGGTAAACAGCAAATCCAGATATGCTCTATTAATATTAGAGAGAGGACACTTAACAGGCATCAGACTTGGTTTTATGAAACAGGAGGCAAGACAGCTAAATGCAAAATTTTCCAGAGATGTTCCTTGTTTTGAATGTGCTGTCCAACGAGCTGTATGTAAAAAGAATTCATAATAGGCATAGAAGTGGCCAGGTAAGGTATACCTCTTAGCACAGGTGCTCTGGAAAAGGCTGTAAGTGTTACATGATAAACAAGTTTAGCATAAAGAACTTTAACAAAAAAATACCTCTTCCTTTCTAACCTGGTTCAAAATTCAAAGTAATTTTAGCTTGGGGAAAAAAAAAGAAAAAAAAAAAGTATGTGAAGGTGATTTCTCCAGACAGTTTATATTTTCTGTAAAAGCAGAGACCTGTTTAAATACCAAGGAGAAACTTGGCAATGTTCAATTTGTTCCTGATTTCAGCTGGACTGCAAAAGAATGAGAGGGAGAGGAAGCAATTAATGTCATTATTAAAGATATTACTGTCCTGCCTGTAGTGTGATACAGTGTCAGTGCCTGACTCAGTGTCAGAATTACTGTATTTGGTGTAGAATACTTCCCTGCAAGGATGGACGTGGGTAGAATGTAACTGTGAAGCTACAGAGAGATGTGCACACGGGCTACTTTGCAGGCAAAAAGGGAATGAAATACATTATGAATGGAATAAAAGAAAATACATCTGAAGTGTAAAAGCAGGAAAGGCCCGAGTATTTTTGTTGTCTGCTCTGACCTTGGTGAGGGCAGGATAAAAACCACGTGGGATTTAGTGGATGACTGTAAATGAATGTGTGTGTACGCACATAAAGGTGACAACCAAGGAGAGGAGTCAGTCTGGAGAAAGGGAATTCCAGATGGATGAGGCAACACAAGCTGAAGGGCAACCCCAGCTGCATGGTCATGAGGATGGGACAGGGAAGAATGCGTGAGTGGGCAGTATTGGGATGATGGACACAATATTGGAGAGGCAGGATGGAAGGGAGCCAAAATGAGGTTTTGAAAAAAACAGGATGCTAAATATAAAAAGGATTCAGACATCAACTGTATCACTGTGATATAATTATGACTGTTACATTGTTTTGGTCTGGAAGGACAAAAATTCAGTCCTTAAGGTTTCAGTTTATTGGGGCTGAGAGACAAAGTTAAAAGAAATAAATAGTATGAATGGAGGCAGGAAGTAACCAGACCACGAGTAGTGATGTAGGTGGAACAGGTTGCTAATGAATTAAGTTAATAAACCCAGTTCTATTTAGTTCGTTTTAAATTTGGAGTAATTTGGAAAAATTCCAAAATAAACTTTCAAGCTTTTTCTTAAATTAAACCTGAAGAGACTGGTTTTTGTTGGTAGATTTTTTGTTGTTTTTTTTTTAAAATCTTCTCATTCACTAATGTATTTTCAATGTATCTGTTAAGTTAAATGTGTTATCTCAGCGTCCATTAATTCATTTTAAAAAACTGTCATTCAGATTCCATAATGTGAATGTGTTTTAAATCCCTAGATAAGTTTATTAGGACAAATTGCATTTCAAATCTTGGACAATCATTGTCTTGTATTTATTGACTGGAGAAAAATAAAAGTGTAGAATAGCTGATTACTGCTGGTTGAAAAATGTACTAATCTAATTTTCTGGTGGTAAAAACGTACTCATAATTGAATTTAAACCTAGTCAAGGCACTCAGCAGTGCCTTACTGACTTTTTCGTCTGCACAGAAAACTGGGCAAATAATGAAATCACTTATCTCTAGTATTTTGTAATTGTAGCCTGTGTTCTCTTTCAAATCACTGCTGCTGCTTTTTTTTTTTTTTTTTCCCCAGGATCAAATTCACAGGTGACTTACACTCCTTTGCCTGCTCTCTCAACTAGCACGAATTATTTTCAGAAACTTTTCCTGCTAACCCGTGGTACCGCAGACAATTTTCTAAGCGCTCAGCGGCTGCGAGGCTGCTTAGCACGGAGTGAAGTGCCCTCTCTCGGGGTGGGCTGGCTCTGCTGGCTGACCCGCTCCAGCTGGGAAGCAGCGGGTTGGGAAGGGGCTGAGGACATCACTGGGCTGCAGGGAGCTGCTCAAAGGGGGATCTGCAGCCTCCTCCCTGCAGAGCCTGCGGGGTCGGCATCGGGAGTGGTGCTGCTGGTCGTCCTGAGCTGTGATTAGGGGGTTAGTCATCTCTCCATGGCAGGACCTGGGAGGGTTGTTTGGCAGTGTGCTGGGTGCCTCTAGGCTGGGGCAGGTGTCTGCAGAGCGCTGATTTGAGCAAGCGGCGGATTCACCGTGGTGTGGGGCCGTTTTTGTGCTAAATCTGATGCTTTAGACTGCTGATGCTGCAAATGTGCTCAGAGTGCGCAGCACCTGGCCTTCCAACCCCTGAGGGTCTGTCCTGTCACTCCTCCCCTCCGTTCCTCTGGTGAGTGGAAGGTCAGCAGGGCTTTGGTGGCTGCAGTGCCACATCCCTGTGTGGGAGAGCAGCTCCTGAGGAGGGGGAGCAGCCTGGGAGTGCTGCTTCCCTAAATTGGATGGGCTGCCCTGAGGGTTCCCCTCCTTGGACAGCACCAGGTCCTGTGGGTGCAGAATGAAGCTTCCACCTTACCAGGTTCTTTCAGCAGTTAAATAAAAGGTCTGTTGATGTATTGATTGACTTGACAAATGGTGCCGGGAAGCTAAAGGTGATAAGAAATGACCCCAGGGACTGCAGGATGGGATCATGGCATGGGGATTGCTCTTGGCCTTGCTATGCAGCCATGCCAAGCTGTGTTCTATTTCTTTACCCTCTCTTACGTGAACATCATATACCGGTTGGAATCTCAAGACAGAGAATTTGTGAGATTTTTTTTGTTGTTTTGTGTGGTTGTTTGCTTAGGTTTTGTTGTTTGATTTTTTTTTAATAAGCTCCTAGACAGAAATTCAAAATCAAATGTGACATAATGTAGCACTGGGGCCTCAGGCTGTACTGTATTCCAAATAATAGTTGAAAGTTCAGTGTATTCTGGTAGCCTGACAAAAAACTTGATGATTCTGTACCAGCCTTTCCACTGACAGACTTGTAGATTTGTTTTACAGGTTTTTTGTCAACCTGATGAAAGCTTGAGAAAAGCCCACCTGATTTGCCTGCTCTTCCTGCAATTGACATACTTTGTCCATCACCTTCGTTCATTAAAAATTTCACCAAACCCCTTCAGGTTTTTGGACTGTGATTCAATAACCAGCACAACCATGAAAGTTACATCTTGCCTTTGAGGAGGTAGATTGTTAGATTTTACCCTGTATCCCGCTTTGTTTTAATGCCACTGCTACTTTACCTCCCAGTCAGAATGAAGGGAAATCGTGTGAGGGGCCATGGCCTGGGAGGTCGTTGTTACTGACCTTGCCAAAAAAGTGTGGTGTTGTTTTTTTGTGATTTTGCTCCTGATTAACACCAGGTTACCTATGGCCTTTGTAAGCACCTGTGCTGTTGTTGCTGTCTGATCTCTCCTTTTATTCCTGCTGCCCTAAGGTATGTGTTTATTTAAAGTTTATTTAAGGGTGGTATTTTGTTATGGCACGTAGGTGCATCCCTGTGCTATCTCAATTTAGCTGCCCTGAATAACAGAAATAGCAAATATGCAGGGACATGGGAGTATCAGGCTGGCACCTAGGACGCCCCAGGGTGTTGGGGACGTGTCCTGGGTGCCAGCCTTGGCCACTGCTGGCAGTCCTGCAGAGTTGTGCCAGTGTCACTTCACTGTAGAGGTGTGCGGCAGGTCTTGGCCTGGCACGCCTTTCAAACCGGAACAAACTGACACCACTCCTTCTCTTTGTGTAGATGTGACTCCTCTGTAGATATGAACTTTTGTGGTTCTGCCTCTGTTTTCTTTTTATCCCTTTGCACTTGCGTGCAGCCACCCACAGACTGCTGAGATTTTTTCCCATACCTGTGACAATTCTTCTTTGGTGTTTTGATTAAATTTAATCGATATGCTGATAGGTGCATTGATTAAATACAGTCATTGGTGCCAGAATAGTGTCTCCCCATATTCACTGGACTTTGTTCATTTTTTCTGAAAGAAAAACATGCTCGTGGTGTTCAGCTTGGTTATGGTGCCTTGCTGCTAAGAGCCTGTGCTGTGGCTGAAACTACTGTAGGGATCTGGTGTTTCAGCAAAAAAAGTCTGGAATGGTTTCATTTAAAGGAGGTCGCTGCAAACTGGTCTGCCTGAGGAGGGCAGGCAGCCTCAGGGCAGTATCTCCAGTGACTGCAAATTCTTTTTCAAGTCGGTTTTTACTGAGGCCACTATTGTGTTGCTGGCTTGCAAAACAACCTTTACTTCTCTTTCCTTACTTCAGGAAGTGTCGCTTCTTTCAGTGGTGCCAGTTTGGAGATGCTGCTTGATTGCCTCCTGTGTTTTTTGAATCGTGCTCTTTGCATGTGTCCTCATGCAAGAAGAGGTGAATCAAAAAACACATGGAAATGCATCTCAGTACATTGCTCACATTGCTCAATCTGCTTGTATCATCTATGTTTAGCTTCTCTTCTACACTATCACTTCTATCCCTGAGGCAGCTGTAATTTATATCTGTTAATTATTTTCCTGCACCCTAACATGTTGAAAGAAGAGAGATTGAAAACCCAGAGAAAGGTGCTAAAGTGTAGATGAATGAAAATATCTACTCTGCATTTCCAGAACTTAAAATGGAAGCAAATAGAAATAAGTTCTTTGGGATGTTATCTGCCTCTCTTTGTATTTCTAAATTGGTGCTGAGGCATCTGATGACATACTTTGAAAAGTGAGAATACGTAAGTGCCTGTAAATGACTGTGGCTTGACATATGAGACTACTCATGTCTTTTGGTTTGTAAATATGATTTATATTACATTGCAGAGGATCTGAGAAGTCCTCCCCAAGCCAAAAGTGTACAAGCAGTTGGCATCTGCAGTTTTTCGGCACATCGCTGCACTTGCAACACTCCCAGTTTGGAATATTATGTGTTAATAGTTTCACGGGCATGCAATGCCAGGAAATTTGCTGTTCTGCTGGTGAGGGCTTTAAGACCTCAGTGCTGGGTACTTCACTGATGGGCCTTTTTTTGTTGATGTTGTCTGAAGAGCGTTTCTCAAAGGTGCAAATTCCTGATGTGCTTGTCTCCCTCCAACGTGTGATTGGTCCAGTCAATTGCAGCTGGCTCATGGCAGGCAGCAGAGTGGGTGAGTCAGCCCATCTGAGCGCTCCCAAAGGCTGATGTGCCAGCACGGCTGCTGCCCACTGCTCCTGTGCACAGTCCGGAGCTGGAATCCTGAACTGACATTTGCCTCTTGACACCGTTTATTGTAACAGGCTTAAACGTGTGTGACACCTATTCAGAGTTTGAAATCACTGCAAACACGTCTAACGGCAAGTTGGCCACGGCTGCTGTTGCTGTACGTGACGTGCCTTGTGTCTGGGTGAGTGTTTAGTCCTGTCCTCCTGGCTGGAGGTCAGTTCTTAAAACAGCTGAAGTTTTTCCTCTCACTGCAGGCTTTTTTAGAATTGGTAGTGGAAAACCCATGTGTACATGCACAGGGGTACTTCGGGGACTGTTGGCGTATAAAACCTGGAGTATCTCGCTGCTTCAGCTTCTGCTGAAGTACGTCCCTCATTCAGGCAGCCTTTCCAGGACGAGTGGAGTTTTGGGCTGCTTGGCTTATGCAGCACGGTGAAGGCAATGCACATCAGCTGTGGCACCTTGGTAGGGCTTCTGGGCTCTTCTCTCAGTGATGGAGCACATGGAAATAACGCAGGTCACAGGACTTTCCTGCCGATGCCCCAGAGAGGGGGAAAATATAAGTGGGCATTACAAGGGAGAGCTGAAAAAATAATTAAGGTGCCCGAGTATGTAAGTCTGCACATGACAGGATTTCCAGAAACACCCACTGTTCCAGATGCACAAACAAGTTACAGTTCATCAGCTATTTATGTAATTGCATGTGCATTATTCGCCCCTGGCAAAAGCAGGGTCACTTGAGTTAAAGAGCGAGCATTTGCAGTTACTGTGTTTGGCGGCTGATTCGCAGCAACTTGTTATCACACGGTACTTAATTCAGCTTTTTCTGGTCTTTCCCAGCTTTCAGCAGAGGTGGTGTTATAGTCAAATAAAGGTTTTGTAAACGTGGCCCAGAGTGAGTGCTGCACTGAGTGCTTCCCCTCTGCAGAGATGGGAATTGCAGCCTTGCCGACAAAATGATTTCTAGCAGGAAAGTCCAGATCGTTGCAAACAAAGGGAAGACTTGGCCAAACCAGATTTGATTGCTGCATCTGGTTTTGGACTGTTGGCAGTGGTGCTCGGACACTGAAGTGCTCACTTGTGGCATTCAGGGGCTGTGTTTCCAAAGATGGGGCCTGTGTCTGTTGGAGGGGTGGGAGAGTAGGATGTTGCCCACTTCATCCTGGGAAACTGTGTGAAATGAGGCCAGCTTTATTGTATGTGTTTCTGGATTAAAAGCCCCCTTTATAATTTCCTTTTGGAAAATCGAGGAGCCTTTCAGTTCTTATCTGAAGAAATATCTCTGAATGGTTCAGGATGTCAAATTTGGAGCTTCTAGGATGCTTTCTGCCTTATAAGTTTTGAACAAAACTTCAAAAACAGTGGGAGAAGCAGCTACAGTAAAAGCAAATTAAATTTGTTTGCTGTATCCTGTCTTTCTTCTGAGGGCGGTTAATTCTGTTCTTGATTCATTATTTGCAAAAAAGTTAGGTGAAAGCTTGAGTAGGATTCAAAGCAAAGTCCTTGTCTGATTCTCTCTACTGTCCTTAGGGGGACTTGAGATAGGCAGGAATTCTGGCATGAGGCATGAAGGGATTTTATAAACATCCCTTGGGTCAAGAGCCAGGCATGGCACTATGCTTTCGGGCCATGTGGGAGGCATATCACCAAGGAAGCTAAAACCCCCATAAATGGAAAATTTAGTTGAAAATTCAGCATTGATTTTTTTTCTTCCATTTTTAATTTGACAGGCCATCAGCAGTCTTCATCAAAGCCAAAGCAAAGAGGAGGATTGAAAATTAAAAAAAAGAAAAATTATGTAATTGCATTTTTTGTTCTGGTGAAAGTTGTTTTATTATGACATCTCTGAAAGCATTGGTATTTTGTACCAGCTTTGTTGACTTGGATAGAAAGCTATAAAATAGGATGTGCTAGAGGAATAGATTGGTTTGTTAAAAATACTCTAGTGATACCAAGCTAAAAGCAGTTTGTATTCAGATCAGTATTTGTTACCTATACAACAAACATGACTTACTTCATAAGTGACCTAAGCAAGCTTTTTAAAGTATAGCAATAAAATAATAGATGAAAATAGAATTTATGAAAAATATTCGGTGTCCATGTGGTTCCCTCTTAGTCTGACCACTCACTTTTCCCAAGGGTTTTTCTTTCTGTAGGGGCGAAATCTATCAGCAAAAAGTTATGAAGTTATGAAGAGAGGTGGCTGAGAGCTTGCTTTTTCCTGACTTGGACTGAAGGTGGGCCTGGGAGGTTTGAGCTCTGAGCTCTTAAAGGGGCAGCTGGGTGGGGTGTTTTGGTCTGGATTTTGGTCTTTTTTGGGTGTTACTTTTTTTTTTTTTTTTTTTTTTTTGTCTGAGAGAGACAAGTTCCTATTAATCCGAAATTAAAAAGGAAAGAAAAGCCTGCTTTTATGAAAAAATGTTCACTTGACAGCTTACCTTGAATCTGTGCTGGGTCATTCATTTATTAATCACTGTTTATTTTTATATCTTTAGAGAATTTTTTCTGCTTGGACTCATTACTCCTGCATTTATTCTTTCAGCTATTGATGCTCGTGTTCTTGTTGCATATGTGAATCAGTTTGATTCCGTTTCTGAGGTCTTGCCTTTGCATAGTGCATTTGACAGTTTCAATTTGCAAATTAAGGGAAGGTGGTGTGGGTAGAGAGAGATCTTAAGAGGCCCAGGATCCCAAGGGAGGGTGGAGGCTCTAGGATCCTTTCAAAGATAGTAAGAAGTGGTCTTCATCTTCTTTAATTTCAGCATTATGATGATAAAAAGAGGGATGTGGAAACACCTGACTTCAGGCACTCTTGGCTTGTTATGGTTTTTAGGGTAATTCCACATGGGAAGCTTTTACCTAGTCAGAAGGAGGGACTGTATTGCTGCCATTGCTGGAGTTTGTGTTTTCCTATCTCCTGTCTCAGTATAAATAAGACATCTGCTTGTTTTGTGTTAATAAAATAGTATTTTGGTAGCAGAATGTATTATTCTGGCTCTGTCCTAATTTCTCGGGGCTAGTTTGTAGTCAACCTCTATCTAGAGAATGTTTACAGAGAATGTTGTAAGGCCTGAATACAGTAAATTTAGGTCATACTCAAGTTTTCTTTTTTTTTTAACTGATATGGTTTAGAATAGCATTTGTATTTCCAGAGTTGCTAAAGCTGCATATTTAAAGAATTTTGTTCTTACCCATTCAGTTTTCATGATGTTTTTGTGAAATGCTCTTGCATGGATCTCCTCATGAATTCATCCACTGTTGCTATGCATTTAACTTCACAAGTAGAATGGCATTTTTTTGGTAACTGTCTTCAACAGTATCCCATAATTTGTTTTTTAACTGTTTTTAGAACTGCAATGAAGTGGGTTTTTTGTGGGGTTTTTTGCTGTTGTTAAAGCCTAAACCTAAACAGTTCTTGATCTAATTTAGATCAAGATTATAGCTATCCAGCAGGCTGATTGCAAAAATCTTTGATTGCTTTGAGATGCAGAAAGAGGGGGCTTGTTTGGTTTTATTTCCCTGTAAGGTTGTAGGAATTGTTAATTTCTTATTTGATGGAGCAACTAATATGCATTGAAATCAGAGATCCAAATATCCCTTTTTCTTGTCCAGCATGTTGAATTTCCCACAGGAATCCTTAGTGTTTTTGTTATGTTCTAACAATACATCAGAAAAGTCTTTTGTTGAAGTAGTAATATCAATAGGTTTCTGTAGCACCTGTGCGTTAGGCGAAGATCTGTGAAATTGTAATTATTTTTGGAATTCTAATTTAGTTTCACTTCCACCTTGAAATAAAACCCTGAAAAGGTTGAGTAGGCTTTGCTGTATACTGTTCACTGTAAGAAAGAGAAAGTAATTAAGTTGATATCCAGCTGTGTGGTGGAGCTGAGTGCTGGAGGGAAGGGATGCCATCCAGAGGGACCTGGGGGGGTGGGCCTGTGTGAACCTCATGAATTTCAGTCTGGGGACTAGCAGCCTTTCTATTGCTTTACCTGTTACTGATATATATCTAAAATGCATTGTTTGATATATATTGAGAGCAGCTCTGCTATTTCCAGAGATCTTTAACTTCAAAAATGTACGTATTGAGGAAACATAATAACATAAAATCTGATGAGGTTGTGTTTTAGCAGGGGTTCTATTATACAGCTTAGATGCTCTGACAATGTATAATTTGGTACTATTTATGTTGGTATTTAGTCACACTTCTGGAACTCAAAAAATGCAGGAAAAAGACAGGCGTATACTTATCCACCAGGTACCAAGCTTAGAGCTGGAAAACCAGAGTATTCAAGCAGTTGCCGAGGGTCTCATTTACTTCGTATTAGCCTCTGCGCAGTAATCTCATATAAAGGGTTCCTCAAGCTTCTTTTGAATTTCGCAGTGCTGTTTCTGCCTTATTTCTGACTGTTTGGTTTTTCAGTTTCTTTTGGCTTCTCTTCTGTCAGTTTTGGTTTTGAGTGTTTAATCTACTGGCTTAAAAGTCACCATTTTGCCGCTTGAAAAGCACAAGCCATTTGGGAGCTGGAATCACAGAATTACAGAATAGTTAAGGTTGGAAATGATGTGTGACATTTAACCCAGCTCTGCCACCACTAAACCATGTCCCAAGTGCCAGTGCTTTTGACCCCTTCCAGGGGTGGTGATTCCTCCACTTCCTTGGGCAGCCTGTTGCTGTCTGGCAGCCCTTTCTGTGAGGACATTTTTCCTTATGTCCAAGCTGAACCTCCCCTGTCGCAGCTCGAGGCCATTTCCTCACATCATGTGGAAATAGTGCAGGACAGTAATCACAAAGATGGAAGCTTCCGGGCTTTTTATTCTGATGAGTTGCATGGGTATTTAATATTTAATTCAGTCAATATTGTCTTTTGAGGTATCTTAAGAGGATATTGTGAAAATTAGAATGGCAATTACATGCGGTTGCATAAGCAAAAGAGAATTGTCCTTAGCTTTTGTTTTCATTTCCAGGTTTGTTGTATTTTTTTTTTTAATTGAGTTTTCTAGACAAATGCTTGGCTGTTGCATAGTGCCTCAAAAAACTAGCAATCTTCCCCTTTTCTTAATCAAAATGTGTGGAACTGAGTCAAGTTCTGTGCAGGAGTAGCATATCTCATCAATGCTTGTCTTTACAGCTAAAAACAAGTGAAAAACCAAAGTTCTGTCAAAAAAATTAATTAGTTTGACAGGACTTACTTTTCATGAGCTTGTTTGATATTAATTGCTTTAATTACTCGATGCTTATTAATTAAAGTCTTATTAATAAAATCCTAACTCAAACTTCTCACTATTTTGATGGGCTCAGTATTCAGATGACAGGCTATCATAAAGTTATTTTCTGCAGTTATCATTTTAAGTATTGCGGCAATCCCAGTTTTCTTCCAGGCTTTTGGAACGTCCCTGGTACTCTAGGACTTCTGAAAAGGGGGGTTGATAACTCAGATAAAAAAATCTCCTGAGTGTTTTTTGTTGCGAGTTATTTGGACCTAACCATTTGAAAGCGCTAAATGTTTAGAGCCACTGTCTAATATTAACTAATCAGATACCAAACAAAAATACCTCTTGTATGTCTGCTTTTTTTTTTTTTAAATTATTTTTTTCCTTTTTTTTTCCCACTACTAGCAGCAGTTCCATGATTTTAATATGGCTGTTGGTACCTTTTTTGTTTGTTCCAGTGAAGTTAAATGAGGTTTTTTGTTTTTTTCGGTTTTTTAAATTCATGTTAATGATGGTTTGTACTTCGCCTTTCTTGTGTTTTAACACTTCTAATTAATAAAACTTTCTGTTGGCTTCCATTTTTTTCACATGTATACCAGGGTGAGAAGCGTAGTTGGGAGCTGCTTTTTCTGCTGCGCTTAACTAAGTTTGTCTTGCTAATTTTGCAGTGCAATGTTTAGTACTAAAAGTTCCAAGCTACCATTTGCATCTCTAATTATGTCCTCAGTAGTTTTGTCTCAGAACTGTTCTCAGTTTTACAGAAATGCATGTGATAAAGTGCTGTGTATGGATTACAGGATTGGATTTATTTTACTTGCTTGTGCATGCACCACTAATTGTTATATTCTGAGAATTGGTATCTTAGCCAGGGTGGGTGGCTGCAATAAATTTTCTGAATATTGGTCATTAAAGCTGCTTCCAACCCAAACTGTTCTCTGATTCTGTTCTCTCAGTTGAGGTAGAAAATGGGTACCCAAATATACGGGAATGTTGAGTAGTGCAATTGCTTGTAGCACTTAAATTCCAATCAACATATGACTGTGTAAAAGGTTAAAGCAGTGTCTTGGCCTTTTCTCTGACAACCTGAGTCTGAGGGAGATGGTCATGCTGGACTGTTATTGTGTATTTTGGGAAGGATGGGTGTGGAGAGTGTTTGATCTTTATCAAATACAGCTAAGGTTTGTCTGGACTGCTTAGCTCCAGCTAAGCAATGAAATCCTTTAAAGGCCCCACACTGCCTCCTGCTTTTCTGTGCATCATCTCCTATCCAATCTATAGCCATTCATCCTTACCATTCCAGTTATGTTTTCCTTTGCAATATATAGGGACTTCCCAGCAGTTTCCTTGTGCCCTTTTCCATGGTAATAATTAGGTGTTTGTGTTGAGGGCAAGGCAATAATACTGAAGAAAAAATCGGGATTCAGACAGAGGATGATGGGGGCTGGCTTGGTTTCCTGGCCAGGAAGAACTTTTGGTTATTTTTTCTTGCTTTTTTTTCTACAAGTTTTATTTGGATGGATTTTTCATTGAAAAAAATATTTCTGGTGGGCTTGTCATTCTCATGAGCTGACAGGGAGTTTTCTCTATTTTCAATGAGCAGTAAATGCATGGAAAATATTTTTACAGAGGTTATTATTTATTTCTGTATGGAAAGAGACGCTTAAAGCAATCCAAATAGTATTCAACACCTTAAAAGTTTTATACCACGAGCAAAACAAAACTTTGGAAATAGGCCAAAAATGGATTGTCTTATTTTATTTCAGTTTTATTTTTTGATGAGGTTTTGCTAATGGATGAGTTAATTCCACAGAGGCATAGGAATGTTTTTCCTCATGTGCTGAGTACCATCCTTAGCAGAATGAGACCACAGTCCAGATTTTGACAAACCCTGACGAGCTGCTGCAGTTCTGCCTGTATAACAGAAACCTAGAGGATGCTGCAAAGCAAGAACTGACATTTGTACAACGTTCTGCTTCCTCATCCATTATTTGCAAGGTCTCATTTCTGAAACCTAAACCACATTTTTACATATAAAATACCTGCTTGACTGTATTTTGTGCTTCACCACTGCAGTTGAAGGGCTTTTCAAGGACCAGGTGTTTTGGGGGGAGGGTTGGAGCACTGAGGGAGAATATATTTTAGAGAATATATTAATTAACATTGTTGATAGCGTGGACCTGTTTTCTCTGACTGATACTGAAGCTATGTAACCTCCCTGCCAAGCCCGAGCATGTGCAGAAGATAAACATTGGGCAGCTATTACCCCTGCAATTTCAGGGTAGTGTTTTGGGATATGCCTGGATCTGCTAAACACGCATCTCTGAAGCATATTTGCTGGCACAGCGACACTTACACTTGTGCTGCCTAAAGATGTGGTTAGCTCTGAAGAGGCAGTCGCTGCTGTCCTGTCTCAACTTCCCAAGGCTTCTGTAGAAATATCTCACGTGGCCGCTGCTCACCTTCTTCTTTCATTTTCTGCATGTGATTGACTGATACCAGTCAATAGGCACACTAGCTGGAAGTGCATATTTCTCATAAATATGCATGTGAACAGCCACAGTAAATGTTTAAGGCTGCTCATATTTTGCAGTAGGGAATAGTTCCTGTGGAGGCAGCGTGCATTTTTGCCTAGGTCACAACAGGAGGATTTGACTAAGTTATTTATAGTATATTTCAAAATAATAATTCTCTCTTCTTTAAAGATTGATCTCCTTAAATACTCTTATATTTCTAAGAGCCTCGAGAAAGAGAAGGATTTTTCTACAGTAAGTTCTCCGTAAGCCATTGAGGTACATGGAACTGACCTGTATTTCTCTCCATTCCCAAATGTAATGGCTGAAGAAAGCCAATGAAAAGCTGCAATCTGTCATTTTTCTTTAGCGTTGGACTGTTTTTTTGGGAATTTTTAAAATGAAAAGCTGAATACTGCAGTGCTTCCTGTATGTAATACCAGCACAACCAAGGTGCTTTTCAGTGGTGTGGGCCACCTCTGCTGAGGGGCAGGAGTGTGCTGCAGGAGGTGGGCGTGCACAAGCACCTCTTCTCTCCTGATTTCATCAAATACTCCTCAGAGTTACACCTGTGCCATGTGGAGTTGAGGCTTTGCACTGATTCCGGTGTTGAGGAGTATGAGGTGGGTGAAGGAGGCAGAGCAAGCTGTCGATTGCGCTCTGTGTGCTCAAAACACTTTGCTGTTAAATTTTAGGCTATCTTTAATGCTTAATCTTAAGGGTCTTTTTTCAGACTCACTTTAGAAATACATGTCAACACTGAAAATTGATTACAGTTCCACTTACAAAGGTTCATAAACCCAGTGTGATGTTGGCAATTCCTTTCATTTGATGTCCTCTCTCTACAGCTCGTCAGGTGATGTTTTATCTTGCTGCAATCTTATTCTAAAATCAGACAGTCAGGTTTCCTTCCTTCAATCAGTGCTTCTTCATTGGAAATACAAATTCTTTAGATAAGCCTTGTTCCAAGCCAACTCTGGGCAACTCTCTGGTCTGCAGATTGTGCTGACCCACTGTGCAACCCTGTTGACTTCACTACAGATGTTTTCAAACAGATTTGTTCATGTGAGAAACAGTATTTCATTTGTTCTGGGGTGGCATTAGCCTGCACACATAAGATGTTTCTGGGGTTAATTTTAATTTATTTATTTTTTATCTACTAGTGAGTGATCTTTGTGGTGCCCACTGGAAGCCATATTGTTGAGTTCAAGGTTTTGGGTTTTTTTATGGAATGACAGCTTGGAGACTCTGCTGTAGTTGATGCGTATGGACTTAATGCATGTAGATGTGTTTTATTTTAAGGAAGTGTTAGTTTTAAATTAAATATTAACAGTTAAATATTTGTTCTACAGCAGCAAATACTCAGTGGCTGCAAGTTTTGGTTGGTGTTAGAGCATCAGCAAATACCCTCAGCCATGCAGTGCAAGATTTTAACTCCTTGTAGCTTGCACAAGCTGCTGGCAGGTAAAGGAACATCAGTATTTGTGGAAAGATGGTGGACCCTTACTTGGACATCTGTCACTGGTGGGTTAATTTTTGTATATTGATCCCATACACTGGAAAGATGTTTACAAAATGTATTTTTTTTTAATGTTGGCATCTGAATATTTGGATAATATTTAAAATGTTAGACAAGGGAGACATGGTGAAACTTTGATAAGGTATTTACAAATGCAAGAAGAAAGTCTTTCTTGAGGAAATCTTGAAGCTTTTATAGTACATTTGTGTTGTAAATTATGCTTGAGGTGGCCAGGTGTAGTTGGACAAAAAAGTAATCATACTCATTTAAAATGATTACAAGATATTTTTTTTTTCTGCTGCTTTGAATGCAGGATTCACCAGAACAGTGCCAATAATGGGGATTTAACCCTACTCCGAAAGGGGTGTACACATGTTATAACCTTCAGTTTCTCTTTAGCATGGTGAAATCAGCTCATTTCTAGCAAGTCTCCTAATGCTGTCTCTGAAAAACTGAATAATAATGGAAGTTCAGCAAAAGACTTTCTCTGCTTAAATATGTTCTGTAACTTAGAGAGTATCAGTTTTATGAATATTAAATTAACATTGAATGTGGTTCTGTAATATGCTTTCTTCAGGCTGTGGAAATAGCATTCATTTGGCTTTATTCATCTTGTGGATAGAAATGAAGCAAATAATAAATTGGGAGTAATCTTTTTATTCTTTTGGAAAAAAAAAAAAAGAAAAGAAAGAAAATTAGTCAATGCATACAGCTTCAGCCAGAAAAAAACCTGTTTGGTCCCATGACATTAGCTGAGGAAGGTGTGATAACTGAGATGGTATTCTAACGTTGTGGTGGCTTGAAAGCAAAACCAGTGAGAGACTCCAAGTCAGAAATGCAATTTAATAAAGGAAAAAAAAAAAAAAAAGCAATAATACAATAAACCAGTGACAGAGTCAGAATACAGCCTGACATTCTGTTGGTCAGGGTGTTGGAAACAGTCCAAAAGTAAGCCCTCCTGGAGTGGAGGTCTGATGTGTTCCTGTTGGAAGTAGAGATGGTCCTATAGAGAAGATGGTCCAGAGATGGGTCATGTCTTCCTTTGGGAGTCCCATGGGAACACTGGAGTGCCTGGTGACACTTGAGGCTCCTTTTTATCTAAGTGGCAATGGTTTGGCTCCTCCTCCCTGGGTAGAGCATCTCACAATGGGATGATGTAATGTGTCATCTCATTGGTGAGCTTTAATGGTCCATTAACAGAAGATATCCCCTGGGAGGGTGAACAGAGATAAGAAACAATGCCCCATCCGGTTTCAACAGCCAGCTTGTTATCAGAAAGACAGCCACCCCCTCTCTCCTGGAGTTAACCGGGTTTCAACAAATGGAATAGAATAATTTTTTGTTGTTGTTGTTACATAACCCGACAAACATTTAAACAAGGCTGTGAGACCTGGAGAAATCAACCTTCTGAAGGGAGCTGGGCAGCTCACAGCCTGGGTTCCTGGCAGAAGCTGCTTGGGAGCTCGATGGCTGCTGAATCCTGCTGAATCCTGGCTGCTGACCCCACCACTGTGCAGCACTGAGCTCAACACTCTGTGATTAACAAAAGCACAACTTCTTTAGCTGAGGTATCTTCCAAGTGAGATCATATGTCTTTTTTAGAGGATAATAAAAAATGGAGGATCTACAGCTTCCCTTCTTGGCTTGTTTCTGTGGTTTATTACCCTGCCTGTTAAAAGCTTTTCTCCTGATTTGGTCACATATGCTTGTTTAAAAGCCCTTTAAAATCATTTTAGTATGCACAGTTTCTCCTAAGAAAAGTGAAGTGACCTATTTTTGAATTCTCTGTTACCTTCAATGCTCAAAGAGTTCTTCTTTGCACCTCTCCCACAAGTTGTATTGTTGGTATTGTGTATTGCATGTTAGTTTGCTTTCACTCATTTAATATCTGACTACTCTAAACAAATACTTCTAAAGATTACAGGTATCTGGTTTATTCCAGCAGGTCATGGTGAGCTCCTTTGGAGTACCTCTTGCCCATTTTAGCCACCCTAAAGACAGCAGCAAAAAGAATGGGGGGG
>VWZU01006080.1:161350-290436 GCA_013397095.1 Sterrhoptilus dennistouni | reverse complement strand
GGGGGGGGGGTGGGTGCAGTTTCATAGGTGGCACTCCTTTCTATGTGGATATAAAAAAAAAGTCTTGGTTGAGTTTACCAGTCCAGAGCACTGCTGTATTAATGCTGTGTCCTCTTCCTGTCTTTAAATTCATTGTTAATATAAATTCATAAATTTATATTTATTTATGTTCATATTTATTTATATAAATAAATATTAATTTATATTGTGGGTGTAAAATAAATCAAATATCCAGAGATATATTTGTGATGTGAGAGCCAGATGTGGCAGCAAGCAGTGTGGCTCTCTCACCTGCAGCTGCCTCTGGAGATGGCAGCCTATTATTAGGCTGTTGTGCAATGCGTACTTTCTGTGGTTGGTACACTGATAATCTAAGTTAAAGTATCCTGAAGAATATAAGAATTAATTTTTTGAAAACATTGAATCTGTACTTACAGGTAAATTTATGCTCAGCCTCCATCAGTAATGGACTCTGTGCATGTGATTTGGGGCTTGTCTTCCAACAGCCTGGAAGCTTTTCATTGCATTGCTTTCCTTTTTTGGCTTTCCCCAAAATTGCTTTTAAAACTATATTCTTTGGGGCAGATCTCTCATTCAAACTCCTGAATACAGGCTTGTTACAGCCTAGTCAGGCTTGCTAATCTCAATATGCATATCCCTAATAGACGTAAATTAGGAGGATGCTTAAACAACCAATGGGCTGGAAATTATTTATTGCCCTCCAATGACACAAGCCTCTCATTCTGGAACTGAGTAATCTGCTGCTTTCTGTTCAGCCTGCCTGTCCTGTGTGCCCAATTGCTGACAACTTAGCAAGGGGTCTGTTCTTTCAAGGTTTTCCTGGGCTTTCTATTCTTATTGTCAGTTTTGTTCAGAAACCGTGTCATTTGGGGAAAATTGGCCAACGTCTTTATTTTATCCTAATGAATTTCCTATTCTTTTTTTGTTCTGTTGCTTGTTACTTGGTATTCTTTATTTTACGGTGCAGCCTCTCATTTGTTACCAAACTGGGATAGGCTTTTACCCAAATTCTGGGCTGTTATTTTGTGAAGCAGAGCTGTGGGTTGGAGTCCCTGTCTGGCTAATTCAGAGCTGGTTCCCCATCTCTCATGGCTTGACCATTGGCGATACCAACACTAAGCTTGCTAGTTTTAAGTCTTGCCAGGTCTGGGCGTGATCTTGCATGAAGCATTTGGGATTCCTGGTTGGATTCCCTGTATATGGTTGCTGGTTACTAATGCGGTACCTCAGTTTCTTATTTTTTGCATTGGAAGGCAAACCATGCATTTAGAAATTCAGATGACTTGTTGCAGGCTGTGGGAGGTCTGGAGCACATCTCCTCAAAGCTGAGGACTTCCGTTTCTAGAGCATAATTCTTCTCCTTTATTTGCGAGCTGCTTAGCTGATGACATCCATTCTCCAGCACAGTTGGATCACAGGCTCCCCTCAGCGCCCCTGTGCTTCAGAGAGCTTTCCTGCAGATCTATCCCAGTGCAAGATCAAGTGAGCAACTGAGTCATCCCCATATGCAAATCAGAAAAAGAGCTTTCATGTAAAATGTACTATGTATTTCATAACCTATTCAGGAAGGGTGGAACCTATAGGTTTAATATTTGGAGGATGTGATTTATGGCACCTTTTTCCTCACCCTGTTTGTGTCACTGCTTCTCTGAAGGAAGAATTTTCACTTGGTTTTCCCTTTTAGCCAAACACCTGGCATTTGTGTAAGCATTTGGGGAAAACGTGGGGGAGAATGTTAATATTTTTGGCAGTATTGCTTTGTGTGTCACATAGCTTTTGTGCTGTAACTTTGTCTTCAGTCTGGCGTCCTCCTGGCTAGTCAACTTAATCCTCAGCTGGAGAATTTAGGAATAGTGGAGATGCAACCAGAAAACCAAAAAATGCATCTCATCTCATGCCATACTCATTTTTAGTGTGAAACAGTTGACTATGGATTTCAGTCAAGGAATAAAAACAAAAGACCTTGGTCTGTGAAATCAGAGTGGTTGCATTTATGCTGTTCCTTTGCATGCCTAAACTTCAAGAAGTGGTTTAATATTCTCTGTTGCAGTTTTCCTTTTTGATTTTGAAAAGGAAACATTTTAATCACTTCCATACATGTGCTAACTTAAAAGGGTAAAATTATTGCGTCATCATTTTATAGCACTTGGCAGGGAGACTATACTTGCTAATTTTATCCCAAATCATACCAACTTAAAGCACTTTTCATGCAATCTTGATTTTTTTTTTCAGTACATTTTTTATACTAAATGCACAATTTAAATGCTCTCCATAAAGATTCAAGTCTGAATGACCTTGCGCCTGTTTGGATGCCCTTCATTTTATCTAGTACAGATTGTCAAATGTAATGCAGTGGCTCTTATGATAGAGTAGTCCCAAAAGTGATGGTTCTGTGAGAAAAATACATCAGGGTGACAGTGGCATACGACGAAGGGAGGAACTGATGATATTTCATACCAAAAAATGCCAAATGGACTCACTAGATATTAGTTTGTAAAAAAAAAAAAAATTAGTTGGGATGGGGAAGATGCCTCTCCAGGAATTGCTTTGGATTAATGAATTCAATTTTGATTTGCCTTTTTTTTTTTCTTTCCTAAGGATTGCAAAAACTTTCCCAAGAGGAAATAAACATTTTCTTTGAATAGTTCAAAAGGTAGCTGCTGGTTTGTAGAATGTGGGCTGTAACATTTTCCTGCTGGTCTGAGTGTAATAAACACCCCAACACCTTCAAGGTACAGAGAGCATATATATAAAATCTCATCTATGTGGGATTTTTTTTGTTTGCCTTGTAATTAACCATGGGCTGTTGTCCTTTCCCTTCCTTGGAAATGAACTTCTGTAATGTCCCATGTTTAAAACCAGCCATAAAGATGGAGCAGTTGGTGTCCTGTGCTGCTTGGAGTATGTGTTGCATGGCCAGACGTGACTGGTTTCTGTCCTTGCAGCAATGATGAAAACCCAGGGCTGAAGTTCACCAAGTTGGCTGCGCTGAGAACGTTGCTTTCTCTCAAATTTATTCTTGCTTTCATTGCTTCTGGGTGAGGTAATGCAGCTTTTTATACACAATGAATCTACGAGTTTTCTCGGGTTTGATAGAGACATTAATGACTTTGGGGAAGTTTGGCAGCATATTAGTGCTTCAACAGCGTCTCCCTCGTCAGTTGTTTTATTCCTGTTTAATTTTTTGCTATGGCTTTATCTAATTTCAAGTAGCTTTATAACTTAAACCTTTTATCATATGAAGAAGAAAATCCTGTGCCAAAGAGGAAGTGAGAATGCTTTCATTTGAAGCAAGATGGTGTTCCCAGTGATTGGGTTTCTATCCTGCACAGGAAACTAAAAAAAAAAAAATCATTTTGCCATTTGTGTTCTGCAGCTCTTGTACTTCCACCATTGAACTTCAATTGCTAATATTGTTGAAGAGTATTCATAAACAAATTTTGGGCATGAGTTTATTTAGTCAGTCAGGTGCTAGAATCTTTTACTTTGTCTTTTCCTGAGCATAGCATGCAGATCTCTTTAAGGCATACAACGTATTTTTATGACCTAGAATACAATTGTTCAGAATTCTCTGTCTGAAAACTTGCTTCCTGCAATGGGTTTCCATTCTGATTTCCAACCCTGGTATACTACATATTTGTATCTATGGAGGGGGAGAGACAGAGAAAAAAAGGATGTGTCTACCTTTGGAAATAATTCCTGTGTGAATCACACGTCCTCCTTCAATAGGAAACAGAATTAATGAAATGTTATGTTTCTTGCTTTTGTGGCAGTTGCAAGTGAAACTCTTGTATGTCTATGGATTTAGGCAACCTCCAAGGAAGATCATTATTACAGATTTTTTTTTTTTTTGAAGCAAAAGTTCCTCAGAATGAAATTTATCTTTGAGGAAGTAATAAAATATAGTCATGGTTATTCCAAGGAGTAATCTTCCATATGTGTTCTGACAATGTTTTAGGAAGCTTTGCTGGCAGAGGCCTTAATATTTGATCAAAATCACTGGACTGTTCCTTTTTTGATTCAGCTCAGACTGGAGGAGGAGGTTTCACATTCCTCTCAAGGCTTATTTCATTTGAAAATATGTGAAACCTTTACCATGAAATATTGAACTTTGAGACGTGGAATACATTGGTCCATGGAACTGCCAGCCTACAAAACTGAAGTCCATCCTATGCAAAGCACTGGAATCACATTTGTTGGAGAAACAGGTAGATACAAAGTAATTGAAATAAAGTGTTTGCCAAAAGTAATCCTACCTGACTAAGATCAAAATTTCAATGGAGCCTTTGGTAGGGTGGCAAATGAAAAATATATAATTTCAAAGTAGAGAGGAATTAAAAAATAAAAAGAGAGGGGTGTTGGATTAAGACTGTTTAATGGGGAGACACAAATGGCTTGTGCCAGAGAATGTTTATTAGTAGATAATAACGGGTCTTTGTCTTCTGTCATTTTCTTCTGCCCAAGCTTATGGCAACAGCTGAGAGTCAAGAGTAACTAAATGCATGGTCCTGCATTTCCTTCATTTGAGCTTTGTCCTGCTTCTTTAATTAGGCATCCAGAGCTTATCCATGGCTCTGATCCTTTTGTGTCATGTTGATAATCCTCAACAGTGTGCTAAGGGATGTTTTTAGTAGGACAGCCTACATATTTTTTTATGAATATGTAAAGAAGAAAGACTTGGGGCACCATTAGACCACATACAAGGAACATTCTGAAAATAAATAAGATGATCTATGCTGTAGGGGTGGTTCAAGGTTTATTTGCCAACTGAGGAGAAGATCAGTTCTCCTCTGCCTTGAGGGTAGTAAAGCAGATGTTACCTGTCTGGGAAAAGGAAAGCTGAGAGAGAGTATGGGGGGTGGGTTGTTTAGGTTTTAAATAAAGCTTTTGGAGGGAGTAGAACTGTTTTAAAAAGTTTTGCGGTTGCTTTTTTGTTTAAGGTGAATATTAACACTGCTGGGACAAGGGAGAGTGCATATAGATTGGGTTGGGTGTGTTTAAACTGTAGATTTAAAGCCTTGTCATTGGAAAGACAATGCTCAGAAATAGCTCTTTGAAGGGGCATCATAAGATCAAAACACTTGATTAGTTCTGAAATAAAGCTTGAGACTTCATGAAACTGGATAAGGCTCTGTGGTTTGTACCACCCTCCATCTTACAAGGTGGCCACTTTCATAATCAGAGTTCTAAGCATGCAAGGACTCCTGTGCTATAACAAAAAGATAATCTGCCTGCTGGTTTTTTTTTCTTTCTGACACAAATAGGGAAAAGATAAAATGCAGCCTTGTCATTTGTTACAATTCAGTAAGACAAATATCTGTTGCACTTACTAAGAAAATTCCCCAGAAAAAGTCTACTCTGGCAGAGTTTGGGCAGTTCAGTTATGGTCAAACTCGTTGGGGTGCATTTGTATTCTCTTCTGTCTAAATACCACTTGCAAACCACATAATGGAACAGTTCAGACAGTCATAATGGACAACTCTGTAGCCATCTGACAGGATCACAGAGTATTCTGAGCCAATTTTGCATAGATTTTCGGAATAGTTCAGTGATTGCTGTACTGCTATGTTTCCTAACATCCTACCCAAGATTAATATTTTTAATCCCAGACTGAGCAAGGTAATTCCTGTATCATTTCATAATTGCTTCTAATTTTACAAAGGCTGTAAAGTGTGAGTAGGTTCTTTTTAAGCATTGAAGCAGTGTAGCTGAACGTAGTTTTGATTTCAGATGATTTCTTTTTCGGGATTACTGCAATGACCTAGCAGAGATGGGAGGAGAAAAAAAACCCTGATAGAATAATTTCATTCATTTTACTTCTGTGTTTTGTGTGGTAGTAAATTCTGTGGTTTTGGCTCAGTGCAGGAACACGCAGAATTGTATTTCTGGGTTGATTATCAACTTATTTTTTTCCAGTAGGAACTCAACATGAAAAGGCAAAACTTTTAAAAATGTTTGAGGAGCAAGGTTGAATGTGTATATATGAGTCTTATTTTTCTGCAATGCAGTTAGAGGCTGTGCAGAGAATGTGGAAAACCTTTGGCAGAATTTTCAGAGCAGAGCACTTGTGCTGAATAGAAACTAAGCAGTCAAGAAAAAAAAGGGAACAAGAGAATTTAAAAAAAAAAAATTGCCTTCCAAATAGAGTCTGGAAAGCTAATGAGCATATGACATCATTTAACTAGTTATAAAAAGATTACAGCTCCTCTGATCCAAGAAACAGACCCTCAAGGTTTCTGATCTTCCCTGGATGAAGGAGGTGTAGAGTTGTGCTGTTGAAGTTTGTCCTCCCCAGGAACAGGCACAAAGCCCCTCGGTGCTGGCAGCGAGGGTTGCTGCTGGTTCTCCTCAGGAGCAGCACCTGTTCCCAGGGCTGGCAGCAAAGGGCTGTGGCTCATCTCGGCTGGGACAGGCAACTGCAGCCCGAGGTGGCCAGCCAGAAATAGTCTTCTGCTCTTGGAGTGCCTCCATCTGTGCTCAGAGAGCAGGAGCTGCTGCAGATGACCTTGTTTGCAGCTTGCAGGTACCTGTGGAGACCCATGGGTCCCTCCAGGGCCAGGAGGGATGTGTCTGCTGTGGGTACAGCCCCCACCCCTGGGGCCCTCAGGCCACATGCTCTGGCAGCTGGTCCAGGGTGGATTGTCTCCTCTCAAACCCAGCCAGCCATGGAGCAGACAGTGTGCATGTTTGCTGTGCCACCCCGGTGAGGAGAGCAGGGCCCCCAGGCTGTAGGGGAGCAGTGGGACAGCAGCATTTCAGATAAAAGCCAGCCCTCATCTTTGCATGATCCTCAGCTCTGCGTGCTGTGATTCTGCTTCCATCCTGATGGAATGCTGCTGCCTCCGTAACCTTGCTGCTTCCCCACAGCAGCTTTCTTCCAAAGGCCCCCATGTTTCAGCCTGAGAGCTAGTAAAAACCATGGAAACATAATTTTATTTTTTCAGACTTAATAATTATGTTTCAGGCTAGGAATGTATTTTTAGGAAGGGAAGAAAAGAAGTTATGTAACTCTTGATTTATTGCATTGGCTTAAAGAGCTAGGGAACCTGGGATTTTCCTCTCTTGTCACTGTGCTGGGAGCATTTCCCTTTATGGCAGCAGGGAGGCCAGTGGATGACTGTTCTCAAGAGCAATTCAAACTTTTTATAAATCTGCTGAATACGTTCCTCTCCATCACATCTCAATTGCAGAGCGGGGAAGAGCTGCTGTAGCAGAGTCAGCCTTGGAGTGCAGGCGTACCTCGATGTGGAGGGAGCACCTGGGAAGGCAGGGAAAGCATCCCAGTCCTCTCTCTTGGGGCAGAAGTACTTGCAAGGCAGGAGGTAGATTTGTTCTGAATTAAAGAATTTTTAAATTGGTTATGTAGGGATAGTGCACTTATCTGTAATGTGCATGTGGAGATAACTGGGAGTAACTCTGTGGAGGAATCCTGAAGGCTGGACAATGTGTTGGAGCAGAGGCAGAAGTGAGTTATGATTCTGTAAAAACAAACTTGAAGGTTAGGAAGTATGTGTGCGTGCTTATGACTTGTTGGGAATAATTTACATAATAGAAACAACTTGAGAAAAGCACTGTGGAAGTCAGCATACGTTTTGTCTGCTTCATCTGAGGTTTGCTTTTATTCTTGTCCAGCAACTACAAACCAAAGAGAGAACTTCCAGCGTTCAGAGAAGAGTCTTGGTGGGGGGGGAGGGATACTACAAAAGAAAAATAAGTACTGGATATAATTCAGAAAAGACACGCAATCAAACTGAACAGATTGCTCAGGAAAAGATCTATTCTGTTGCTGAAATCCAAGAAAATGGGGGAAAAACAGGAAATAGTGAAATCTGTTATCGACCATCTGCTAAGCCTAGGAACTTGAGAACCATTCCCATGAGAAAAATACTAGATTATGAACTTAATTTATATTTCATAATACTTAAAGTATAGATACAAAAGTCCTATGGACAATCTAGTATTACTAAATCTCTAAAAGATATTTAAAATTCTACCTGAAAGTCAGAGTATTAACTGGTTTGACACCTTTTTTCTGAGATCTTCATTGATGGATGTAATAGATCATGCTTTGTGAGGACAAGGCAGCCTTTTCAAACTTGGAGGAGGAGAGGGGAAGCGGGCAAGCTGAATTTCCTTTGGAAAGAGGCAGTGGTCCTCCTCTTCCAGTTCGTGTCATGCTCCCCTTTTGATTGTTCCTCGTGAGCGTTGCCACCTCTGTGGCACCGCTACCATCCCGGGATTGGAGTGCGCTCTGATATTCAGGAGCCACACACTTCCCATTCCTGGTCCCGCCAGCACGGAGCACACCGTGTTTGTTCTGGCCTGCTCCCTCCTCACCTCTCCTTTCACATTGCACAACCAGAGACAGCAACATCCAAAATAATTCCAAATTCAGGGGGCTGTAAGCAGGCCATGGATTCTCCTGGACTCTGTGTGTTCACAGTGACTCCACATGTGTGAAGGTGTAAGCACTGTTTGCTGCAAGCATTTTTTTGAAGGATGCAAGTAGAGTTTAATTGCTGGAAGTTGGGATCAGCGTGGCCATTCAAAGGCTGCGTTGTTTGTGGAATTGTATTAATGAACTCGGTGTGCAGTTTGCAAATTGCCTTAAATGTGGGCTATTGGCTCGCGCAGCTTTTTGGAGTCTTTTCACAGTTCAAAGATAAACGTGAGACGAGTCTTTGGCAAAAAGCATGTGTTTGCATGAAAAGTATTATTATATAGCATGTGGAAAAGTTATGATAAAATTCAGTTCTTCGTGGTGATACTGTACTTTCTTAAACAGATTGGTCATTTTCTGCCAAAACTTTCCAGCCTTGTTCAGGTTTCTGAAATGAAGGAGGCACAGTCTCCTTCCTAATGATAGATTTTTTTTTTTCAGTTACAGAATATACTTGAATTTTCTCTTTGAAATTTGCAGTCCAGGTAATAGTCCATTCAGCCTGTGCACAAAGCAGAGTCGTAATAGGCAACATAGTGTACAGTCACAAAGCTTTACAGTCACAAGTACTTCTGAGACCTCTTAAGAAAGCAGGAGGAGTGAATTCCATTTCATGAAGAGTGTTGCCATCCATGTGGCTCACTGAACCTTAAAAAGGAACCTTGCTGCTTCTGCTGACAGACTTGCTGTAGAAAGAGGCCATAAGTAGCAGTAATGCACAGGGAAATGTTCGTGATCTCCTGGAGTCTTCATCACTCTGCCTCATCTCGTACTCTGTTCTAAATGACTGTATTTTCACCCACATTGCTGCAGAGCTCTTTTGCTGCTCTTCCCAACAGTAGGTCTTCTCCTTTCTTCTGCTGCCCTTCACCTTGCCCTTCTCCTTGCAATCCTCTGTTTACAACCACTTGTTGCATCTCAGTAGCCTCAAGTAAATATAATTGTACTGCCTGTCCTGATCCCTTTGGGTTCATGTTGGGACATTCCTTTCCTTTTCCGTCTGCATTTGTAGCAAGGCGTTTGCAGAGATGAGGTGGGTTTCAGGTGGCCTTCATCTCAGTTCAGGTGCAGCCATTCACAGGAAAAATGAGCATCTGTGCAGAAGGAGGGAAGAGAGTGAACTTTGCTCAGCCCTCATCTGCTGCTTGCTCAGTGTAGCTAAAATGGAGTATATGTTGCTGCCAAGTACTGCAAACCACTCCTGAGTGCATGCAAACACTGCTTTTAGGTGGGTTTGAGTGGATTTTCCCTCCACTGGAAAAAGCACCACCTCTGGCTCCAAGGTTAATTCAAAGTCTGTACACTGAAACATGGAAATACTGGTTCTCAAAGGATCAATTGTAGAAAATATGAATACTGTCCAAACAGTTTTCTCCCTTCACTTCACTTTTTCAGAAACATCCATAGCATTTTTCTAAAAACACGGATTCTTTTGGCCTGAAACACACCCATGTTGTAAAATGTTAATGCTTAGTTTTAAGCAAAGTAAATAGAGATTTTTTTTTTTTATCAATAGAAGGAGAGTTGTTTGACAACTTTAGTTGTAGCTGCTGTTCCACTGGTGTTGCTTTACTGCTAAATTTAAACAATGCAAAATGGGTGGCAGGAGTAGTTAATATATTAACTTTAACATTTTGTGGTGTTTTGCAGTTGTAACTGTAGAACCTGTTGTCAACCTGAGTACATATCAGATGTTAGTTTTCATGTGGTTTTTGGGGGTTTTGTTCTTTCTTTTGAATTCTTTCAACTGTATCATCTGCTATCCATAGCAGTGCAGGTGGCTGGACAGGAATGTTCAGTAAGGATAATTCAATAATCTTACAGAGAGCTGTGTACCAGCATTGTACATTTTGGGTACAGGGGGCCTCCATGAAGCTCCTGCCTCTTGGCCAGTTGTACTGCAGTCTGCATCTTAATGGCACTCAGCTTCTGGCTCCCAGCAGTGACAGCCTATGCCTTCAATGGAGAAGTAAACTTTGCAGATAATTTATTTGGTGATTTTTCCGTATATGGTGTGTGTGTACATATATATGCATACCTATCATTTTAAAAAGAGTTGGATGTAGTTCACATGTAAGCTTTGTCACACTGGAAGTGCTTACCTTTCTGCTTGCTCTGAATGCCAGCTATCATGTCCTTGAGGTGGAAGAGAGGGAATAAAACATCATCTCTGCCACTTCAGCCCACTGCCCAGATGTACAGTTATTACAGTTCCTCTTTGCATACTGTAAATTACAATTACTGCTTAACTATTCCCTAGCTTCCACCAACACTGTGTGCTTTAAAGAAACCGGTATCCTGAAGCAATTTCAGGTTTCAGTTTCTGCTTTTGGTTTTTGTGGTGCTTTTGTTTGTTTGTTTTCATTCTCTGACTCTGAACCAGAAAACATTGCAGTATGAAAGGAGAAATATAACTGAAATTTGAGTTAAAAATCTACTCCCTTGATCAGAGGTTTTGGGGGTGGGAAGGGAGAGGGGGACATACTTGCAATGTGCTAGTATTAAATATATTTAAGCTTCTTTTTGCCCAATTGCAAGAAAATACCCTTTTTGAGGATAAAATTTCAGGAGGGCATTTGCCTCCTGGCTGCTTACTTGATCACTGCTCATGTTCTCACCCTGACTTTGTGGCTGGGGTTTGGTTTAAGGGAAGGACTTAATTGTGATGCAGCGCAGTAGCTGTTCTGGGATGCCATGTCAGTCATGGGGTGGATTTCTGGCCCACCTTGATTTTGTTACAAATGTTAACATGGCTTTTGGCAGGACTCAGGTCTTTAAGATGATGAAACCAAGAGTTTCCTGCCCATCCAGCCACTGGATTATGTAATCTGAGATTATACACTGCTCACCTCTGTGATGCCATGGCTGGACCACTCTCCTGAAAGCAGTGGTTGGCCCCATAGCAGAGAGCAGCTGCAGAGGCAGAGGTTTGGGTTTGATTGTGCTGACAGTCCCTGTAAAAGTAAAATCTTCCCTGCTCAAATTGAATACTCAATTTGGTTATAATCAATAGCTTTTTAATTCCAAGGCTCAGAAACCAGAGTACCCTAAGTAGAGGCAGGGCAAATTCACATCACCATAAACCAGAAATGGAAATGTCCCTGGAGATTTTAATAAAAAGAGCTCAAGATCTATCTGTCAACTTCTTTAGCTGATGAATAGAAATATGAATCCTTGCAGAAGATTTCTAATATTGTTGTAGAATGAATGGCTTGGGATTCTGTTCCTATTCTTAACTATACCAATGGCTTATCCCATCTCAAAGGAATGATAACAGAAAGAAATCATGTCCATTTGGCATAGGAGAATGTTGTTCCTTCAGAATTCAGAAGTGCTTCACAGAGGGAAACAGTTCCCTGACGCAGTTTGTTTGATGTTCTGGTCTTGCTTTGTGTTTCCCCAGGAACACGTTAGTAGGTTGATTTTTGTAGTTGTGCCGTCTTCCTTGAAATGGCCAGCATGGGACCCTTTTCAGAATGCTTAAATGTTGATTTTTAATTTATTTTTTTTATTTTTTAACTTATTATTTAGTTCATGTCTGGCGAAGTGGGAACATGTCACTGTCAGGATATCTGATAGCTCTCAACAGACCTTAGGAAGATGGATTCTTGTGGATGTGTGGGTTTTTGTGTCAGTAGATGTTCCTTGTTACATTTTATTGCTATCTCTGTATCTGATGTCTCAGTGGTCTGTTTCAAGGTAGAGGTTAGGGGGAAAAAATAAAGGAGGAAACAGACTCCATATTTTATAGCCACTTAATCAGATCATTATTTATGCAGTAAGAAGGCAGCATTAAATTTATAAGTAGCATAGAATTGAGTTGATTTAAGTGCTTGTGTCCAGTATTAATCTTCAAGGAAACCAATACCAGAAAGAAAACATTAAAAGAGGTAATTATGGAGACAGGTGGGAAACAGCATTATTTTCTATTTGCCCAGTTCTAAGACCTAGAAGTAAAATGGTGCTGTGCAGTAAAAACACCCAACCAACAAAGTATGTTACTGTTTCTCATATATATGTGCATCCTTATGATTGTTGTCATAATAAGGGTTTTAATTATATAAATTTGCACTTAAGAAGTCTAGCCATGGTCACTGAACCTGTGGCATGGCTTGCTCATGTAGAACCAACTTCCAAGGCCCTGTATTCTCTGCTGCCAAGGTATCCTAATGGTATTCCATCCAACTTGGTGTCCTCAGCTTCTGGACTGGCCTTTTAACTTGCTGTAAGCTGTATCAGGCTTGAGATGAGTTTCATTCGTTATTAGAGATGATGCTAAAAAACCTTGGCTGCCTCACTGAATTCACAAGATACTTGGAAAATTTGACTCACCAGCCTCCCTTGCACTCTGACTTCCTAATGCTCTGGGGTGTTCCTGGGAGCTCATGGGGGACAGTGCTTCTGTGTTATTATGGCTTCCTACAGAGTTGTGGTGATAGCATCAAAACTGGTTTGTCTGGCTTGATGAACCTTCAATTCCTGCTTTTTAGTAAGCGAGTTTGCAGAATTTTGATCTTGGTTTTTGTCAGAAAGCTGAGCTGCCAGTCTTCATTCCCAAAAAATGTCTCTTGACTATCCAAGGAAGTTTTTTGAGATACGCGTGTGTCGGTCCACATAGTGTCTTTGCATTTATCATTTAAAAATGGGAATGGTGAAGAACTGGCACTATGCTGAATGTTGTATATTTATTCAAATACTGCATAACTGCTTTCTGCATGGCTGCCTGAAAAGCAATGCCCACCACAATGACTAGGTGTTAGTCTTGGATGTACTTTGTTGGGAACTGAGGAAATATTTAGGAAGAGGTAAAAACGGTAGTGGGATGGGAGTTGTCTTTCGTGTTTTAACAAAACTGGTATCCTAACTTCTCTAAGCATATCTTTTGATATTTGGTTTTTTAATAAAGTTTGAACATCTTTCCTGGAGATTATCCTGTTCATTATATTTTTTTGGGGGGGAGAAGTAAAAATAGTGGCATAATTTGTTGAAACAAATCTCAGTTCCATCATTCTAGGATTTGCTAGTGCAGGGTATTTTTGCTGGCTCCAGCTTCGAAGAGTTTACTTAAGTATCGAGTTGTTAGTACAAACCCAACAGGTGTTGCCTGTGAATTATGGATGATTACACAGTCACTTTAGTCTGAATAAAGGTCTGGCATAAACTGCGTTGGGTTATACAGAGGAGTCAGCTTCAGCAGACAACCACAAATGCCAAAGACAGTATCTTTACTTTAGTCGCATATATAATTTCTGGCTGAGTTGGGGAGAGGTAAAACAAGTTCCAAGTTTTGTATTGAGATGAAAAAAAATCTAGAAGAAACCTGGGAAACTGTATTGAAAAATATATGAACATACATAGTGCAGTGTATTCAAGTTCCACGATGACATACTTGGGGAAAAAAAATTAAATTAGTAAACGAATACAACATTTCTTATTTCACCAAAGCCAAGATTATCAAGATGTCATTGCTGATAAACGAGAATAAAACTCAAAGGCAAGTTTCTGCCTCAAATGCACTTAGCTTTGAAATAGCCTAATGTGCCAATTCTGTTCTTAAAGGAAAATAGTTTACATACCTGACATCTGAGCCCTTTCAATCCTACCCGAAGATGTGTTTAGCATGCAGAAGAGTGGAAGAAAGTCTCTGAATCTTGAGAGAAAAGCTCGGGGAAATATGGAAGGGAATACAAACCAAGGCAGTCACAAGAGAAAAACTCTTGAAGTGAAAGCTTAGAAGTGAAAAGTATATCTAACTCTTCTGGTCTCCTTAACATACTGAAGTTTAATGCTTCAATTATGCTGTAACAGTGCAGAAGGGGCAGTTCAAGCTGAAGTAATTAACAGATACTGACCAAAAACTGAAGAAAAATCTTAAAAGCTTTCATATATTCATCCCTAGCCATAATAGGGAGATGGAAGGAGAATGAAGAATTGTTTGCAATTTTGTAGTCTCCTCAAATAGTTGGAATATTAGCTCTAAAAGCAAGTAAACGTCCAGTGGAGGGGAGGGCTTTCTTGCCTGTTCCAATTCATACATAAATTTGCACAGAACTTGAACAGCACTACAGGCAGTGCTCGTAACTCTTGAATGGGACATTCAATCCCTGTCTCAGTTGAGTACATTCAACTTCTAGCACTTGCAGCTTCTGTGTATCAAGATAACATCCTTGTCATTTCTTACACAAATTTCTTCAGGGAGCACACACAGAGCCAGCAAGTGATATCTCTCTCCTGGGGAACCAGTAAAGTCCCATTTGTGCACATAGTGACGGGCTTGCTTGGAACGTCACCAAGTATGTTTAATCCAAAGTAAAATGGAGTTGTGCCATAGACTGTCATGAACTTTTGCAGATTTAGTATTTAACATCCTTCCAGATCTGTGAATCTCACTGTTAGGGAAGGGAAAAAAAAAAAAAAACAAAAAAAAACGACCATACAAATTTCATGAAGTATGCATTGTATAAAGGATAAATGATTATAAGCATATGGTACCTTTCCATGAACAGACTTGCATATGCATAAAACTTTCTTTAGAAGTAGCCTTGGAAGGATGTAGAGCTTCCAAAATATCATTCAGACCACTAAATTAGACTTTCTCCTTTTCTTCTCCCTCCCACCATGTTATGGTAAAATGGTAAGAGACAGGACTAAATACACTCCTTAATTTCTTTCTTCTTATATTTTCCTTCTCTTCTCCCGAGAGATTTCAGGGAAACGTTGTTCAATGTTGTTATACCCATTTTGGGTCCATGATGCATAAAGTGTGAAGATATTACCTTCAGCTGAAAGGCAGAAGTCTGGAAGATTATTAGAAAATATAGGAAAAGCAAAAATATATCAATAGTAGTGCGCTAAGGTCCTTATCACACAGCTCAACACTGATTTTGCCTTACTAGGAAAACCAAGAGCAAATTATTATTATTGTTATTGTTACTGTTCTATTTTTCTTTCTGTGGGTACCTATATGACCTGTCCTGTATTTCATATGCATCCCTCGTAGAGAATTAAGGAGGTTTGTGTTGGGGGAGAATGATTATTCTTCATGCAAGTCATTTGTCCTGTGCTCTGTTAGCTCCCCTCTGCAGGCTGGCATCAAAATAAAACAAAGTTCTGGAACAGCTCAGAATTGTGTTTCTGTATCTAATGTGAGACAGTTTTGAAGTTGGCCCTAACAGGATCGGAGTAGCAGCACACAGCAGCTGAAAATGTCATACTTTGGCTCTGCTGCTGGGCTAAGTCTCACTATTGCCCTTTGTTGTTCTCACATATCATTTTATTTTTAGGTGGCATTGTTTATGAGGACATAGAGAAGAGAGGTGAGAGAGAGGGAAAGGAGGGCTGTTGGGCTGTCAACATTAATATACAGAAGTAAACTGGTGAGGTGTTGGATCCCTCGAGACATCCTCAGAGATCTGGACATGTGGGTGGGTAAATATTAAGATCAAGTGTGAGCACTGGGCTGCCATCAAGGTGGCAGCAATTTACAACAAGGTTCTTCACTTACTAATTTCTCTGAGTAACATGTCCTTGTGCAGGTGATGGGTATTCACATGCTTTGTTGCAGGGAAATGTTGTTCTGATGCACCCGCAGCATGGGGGGAGGAGGCTGCAAAGTGAAGGGAGGGCTTGAGACAGGTAAACATGCCAGACAGAATTTCACATGGGCTCCATCACGTTACCTTCCAGGAACAAATGTGTGGGATGCAGAAGTATTTTAAGCTACAAGCTCATTTGGACTAACAAAGTGACATGCATTTGAAACAACTGGGTAGACAGTAATATAGAAGGAGAAGTTCAGTATCAGTTTGACAGGTCATGCTTCAGTATCACCCATCAATCTGATAATTCAGTTATGAAATATTTTTTTATGGTTTGGCCAAAATATCTCTACCCGGTAGAGCGTTAGGTAAGATGGCTTTTGGGGTGCTTTCAACAAGGAAAAGTGGGAATGAAGGACACAGATTCAGGTAGTAGTCATTGTTTTACATGTGTGAATTTCTTGAAATACTTGAGGACTGTAGTACACAAAAGTACTGGATATAATCTTTCTGTGCTATCAGTAATAGCCAGAGCACCTCAGAACACTCTCAAGAGTTTAGAGTGGTTGAAAGAGCTGATTGACTGGGATAGGTTTGCCATATTCTCCCCCACATCTCCCCATCTGCTTAGCATAATCAGAAGAGAATAATTTTGCCACTTATTCACTTAAATTATTTAAATTTTGCTCCATTTGAGAGAGTAATTTCAGCTTTGGAGTGCAGTTATTTCCAGTAGTGTTGTGGACATAAAAGGAAGCTGTGGCAGAGATGCTTTTACGGGAGGAGTCACCTGGAAGCAGCACCCAGTCCCATTTTTTCCCTGTTAGTCTTCAGATTTACTGGAAGCATATGCATGCCTAGGGTAAAAAAGGCACAGAAATAATATAATGGGAAAGATTTGCAGGATTATCTTAACTACATTTCTGTCAACGAGACATTGTTTCTTACAATACAATCCTAAATCCTTTTTTCATTAAAATTTTAAACCACTCAGCTCCAGAGGAAAATGCTTTGATTCCTTTTCTCCTTAAAAAATAATGTGCATGTGTCTACTGAAATTGTACCGTTATATTTAAAAATACCTTAACTGGCTACTTTCTAATGAGCAGAGTTTTTTTTCTGATAGTGCACTTTTTCTAGAGCAGTGGAACAGTGCATAAATAGTTAATTGGAGCCATGGCTGTACTTGGGCACTTGAGTAACAGCCTTGGTGGGGAGCTTCTCAGTTGTGCAGACAGGCCACTGCAGTCTTATCAGCAACAGGAGCAAGATGACAAATTTTCAGGAGGAATAGGAGACACTGACAAAATTTGCCATCTACTTGTAATTAAGTATAGAGCTGAAGTGTATTTGCTTCAGTCTACAGTATCCAAAGTAATCCATTTTTTTTTCTGTAAACTTCTTTTTTTTTAAGGCATAATGCCCATTAGAATAAATTTGGACTAAGTTAAAATGTTGAAGCCTTTTCTTTATATATAAGGTTCTGGTTTTCTTCTGTATCATCTGGATTTAAACTGTCCAGTTAATCCCTGTCATCTCTTTTACAGCATTGGAATTTAAATATGTATATCATGTTTTGTTAATAATATGTCAGTGAATTGAATTACTCTCTATTCTTAATGAAAGCTCTTCAGGTTTAATGAGTAAAGAAATAATGTGAAATATAATAACCCAAGCCTTAATTTTTTCTTGATCGCAAGTCAAGCCTTCTATATAATTTATTAAAGTAGCATAATGTCCTTACATTTGAGGTCAAGATTTTGCAGGCTTAGCAGAGATTTTTATGCATAAGGGAAAGATGAAACTTTAAAAATATTATTTCAGCAGTTTCATAATTTAGGATTGTGACCTCATGCTCTAAGAATAATTATGGCGCATCACGATCAGCAGTTTATCAATATTCATTCATGGACTTAGACCCTCTTCATATCATAGTTTGTTGGGTGGTGTTTTTTTTTCTTTTCATGCAACCATAGTAACTTTAAAATAGATGCTAAATGCCTTGAGGAGCATGGGCAGCTGCATTATTTGTGGGTTGTGCTTTAAGCAGTATCTAAAATATTTATAAAAGCCACTGTTATTCAGTTCTTTCCCTGAATTTTGGTGTAGTTGTTATACCTTCTGCTGCCAGGTGGGACCAGTGTTTCTAAGGACCTCTTACAGTGATGTTTACCAGCTCTGCTTTCACTGTGACCACTGTGAATTTGAATTTGTTGTGGCTGCATGTGCAGTTCCTGCAAAAGTCAGGGACAGTGGGGTAGTTTGCCATTGGTTTAAGCTGAACCTGTAATGGCAGTAAAGGTGTGAGAACAGATATGAAGGTCTGTGGCTGTAAGTTCAGTGGTGTTCCATCAGTCCTTAGGCAAGATGGGTAAATGCTGCAAGCCAGCTATAAGGAAAAGCCAAATCAATGCCATGAACACTTCACCAGTTTATTAAAATTTCTATCTAGCATCTTTATTGAAGCATTAAATAAAGTTTTCTGACCTACCCAGCCAAGACTAGCAGGGAGCAAAACAACACAAGCTCTTCTGACTGTCCTGTAAATACTACAGAGAAGAGCAGTAGGAATTTGTGCTACTTCTGGTCAGAGACCACCACCTAGCCTGACAAAGGCACGACTGTTTGCAGGCATCAAGGACAAGCAGGAGTTTAAGCATGCAGAGATTTAATTCTACAAAAAGAGCAGAGCTCATGTCTTGGAAAATGGAATGTTCGTTCACTTCTTGCAGGAGAGAGTAACTTCTGCCTTTGCTGGAATAATGGTCATCTAGCTGGAGGTTTAGCTTGGTTGAGGAGCAGTTAATGTGGTTTTTCAGCCAAGGAAATCTCAGAAAAACTGGGAATAAAGGCCTGTATATTTTCTTTGTCAAGCAAACCAAAGCCTGTAATACTGTTTATTTCAAAGGTTTCTTCAGGCTTCAGCTGAATTCAGCTGTTTGGGTAAGTTCTTGAGTTGGCATCTCTGGTGTGTGCTTTCAGATGGGGCAAAACATCACAGCTTTCCTCCTTGAGATTGGCATGAGACTTCTTCCCTGCCCTGGTCCACCTTGGTACCTTGTAGGCAGGGCTGCATCTCGACCTGTTTGGGACTGTGGTAGGGGAAACTGCACCCTGTGTCCTGGGGTTAGGGAAATTTCCAACTTTTTCCATCAAGTCCCAGGTTGCGCAGCCAATAACCTGCAGCCTGCCATGCTCTGCCAGCCACTGCTGTTGGTTCCTGAAGGGCTGAGAGCAGCAGGGTCTGACTCTCCACGCTGTTTTGTCAAGCAGCTTGGCCTGAGCACTTGTGTGAGGCAAACTTGAGGTGCTGCTTCAGCCTGGCTCTGCTGGGAGACATTCACGGGCTTGACATTTGTAGGCAATTTGTGCTGCTCCTGCAGCAAGTTGCCTGAGCGCTGCTGTGCTTGACAACACAGTCACCAGTGAGGGTAACAAAAGGCAGAGCAGCATTTGTGAGATTAAAGCAGTGTTTCTGGAATGAAAGAAGCGTTGAACTTCAAACAAGTGCTTGGTATGCATTTACTTTTATTAAAATTCCTCTGTATGACTATGAAATTTGGATAATAGCCTCGCTTCTCCCAAGCATTAGCAAGTTCCTCTTGGTTTGTCTTTGAGTCCTTGCTGGTGTAAAAAGCCTGGAAAAGGTTTTGGCAAGTTCTTACAAGTGTGTTTAAGCAGCTTAGAAACGCTGTTTTTGTAGATACGGGAGCACAGATACAGGGAAGGTATGGACAGTGTTGCCTGGAGCTGCTTTTTATGGGCTCATTAAAATCAGAATGGCTCTGGGGCAAGTCCAGGAAATATTGCAAGGATGTCTTCAAGGAGACTCCACATTTGGAGTCCAAAACCACAAAAAAGACAATAGTGCTCTCCAGTGCGGTCAGGCTTTTGCAAATTCAATAACTAGACATCTATAAACAAGTGCAAAACTAGAACACTTTATTTGGGGAAAACAAACAAGAATGGGTGAATCAGATGAGTGTCTGATAACACGCTGCAGAAAGTTCCTGGTTTACAGTAGCAAGTCCAGCAGACCCCTAGACAGAGCCTGAGGAGATCTTTATGTAACTGAGCTGTCTGTGTGTTCCCACCTAATAAGTTTTGAATGTCAGCCAACTCCCAACTAAATTTGACAGTGGGTAGCTATTACAGCTATTCCATTTTAGCTGTTATCTCTTACCAGTTCCATTAAAAGAAGTGACTGGAAAGAGGAGAGGCACTCAATTAGTGCACCCACTAGAGGAAAGGGGCTAGTTTAGCATTTTTCTCCTATTAAACGTTGCAAGCGGGAAGGAGAAAGACCTAGGAAAAAGGTTTAATTATTCTTGCTCCTGAATGACAAAATTTTTTTTAAATAGCAAAGCACATTCGTTTGCTTTGGAGCTCTACTCTTTGTTTTGTGTATGTTATTTAGGGTAATGAAAAGTAAATACAATAGGAAGCTCTGGGTCTCATACTGCTTTGTGACAGCAGTGGCCTCCCACACCAGGAGCTGCAGGGGGTGAAGTGGTCTGAAGCCTGAAGGTGTGCAGATGGGGACTTCTTTGATCCTCCAGCTGTGCAATAAAACTAAGTTACGCTCTGGCTGCTGCAGCGTTTGAAACCATGGGTGCTCAAAGCTTACTCTTTGTTGAGTCATCTTCTTTCTTCCCCAAGTGCTTATTCTGCATATTGCACACCTGTTTTTAACAGACGTAATTTGGATGGCTACGGGGTGGGGGGAAGGCAAAAAAAGCAGATTGTTTTAGGATAGGCAGAAATTCAAAGAGGCCGGGTTAAATGGGGTTTGAGCAATGTGGTCAAGTGGAAGGTGCCCTTGCCATGGCAGGGGGTTGGCACTAGATGAGTCTCAAGGTCCCTTCCAGCCCAGTCCATTCAGTGATTTGATGATACTGCTGAAGGAAGCAAAGAATGTGTCACCAGGTTCTTTGGTTTTAATTGGCTCTGTGTGGGACCTGTTGTGTCAGTGAGTAATATTTGTGGTATAACAATGAATGCAAATATTGCAGTCCTTGCTAAAGGAAATTGAAAATCTGTATAACTTGTATAAATTTATGCATAAGCACTTTCTTATGCACACTCATAAACTCTCTGCCTCTACAGCAGTGTGCTTTTGTGCATAAACAGTTAAACATCCTTTTCCTGAAATGGGAGGGATGGTGGTATTTTTAATTATTGTACCAGCTCTTATTCCCATTGAAGTTAAATGCAAGCTGCCTTCCAAAATCAAGGCCTGCTATACATTGCAAGAGTATTCTGGCAGTATGTAGCAGAGGATTTAGGAGATGAACTGGGGCTGTGTTAGTTGTAGAAAATAACTCTCCTGGTCTATGTTTTGCTTAGTGCTCCATTTTCCTTTAGTCTTTGCTATCTGGGTTTCAGCTACTCAGCCAGAGAGAGGGGTGGTTACAGTCCTGTGTATCATTAGTATGTGAGCAGTAGAGTGAATTTCAGCTGAATAAAAATGAATTCTTTGACTTGCAATTGTGAACGTTTCTAGTTTGCCTTGACAATCCTGTCAAGACAAATTTGAACTTTGTCAGCAATTGTGATTTCTTGTGGGAGAATTACCAAAAGCCTTTGCTCTAGGTATCAGTCAATGATTGCAGCCCTCATCTGCTATTTGACCAAAATTTTCCATGGCACTCAGCAGGCTATTACTTGTCACTCTAACATATAATGGAGGAGTGTTTTAATTGATTTAAAAGTTAAAATTTATGGTTACTTAATACAGTATAGTTGTATTACATGTCAGCAGTTATACGTACTGTGAAAATAGAGAAAGGGGAGTTGAGAGGACTTGGGGTTTGGAATATTTTTAAAACGCATGCTATTGATTTTATCTTCAACTTCAACAAGCTATCAATAGAGTTTTTATTTAGTTAATGGGAGCAGAGGTTTCCTATTATGTAATTATTGTTGATTTTAAAAGGGATTCTGGAATGTTAACTGTGCATCTAGTTTCTAAAACTGTTTCTTCCAAGATTCAATAGTATTTCTGCTTGAAATTCTTTGCTTTTGTTCTGAACTTTGAATAACTGCATTTTTGATCTGATGCTGTTCCGTTCTATCACCTAAACCATTCCTCTGTCATAGTTTCCAGGTGCCCAAAATAGGGATAATTATACCTAAATCCAAGGGTTAGGCAAAATTGAAAATTCTAAGTCACTCTGAAGGCTGTACAGCATGAGCATGGTCAGTGCATTTGCACACATGCAGGTTGTGGATATGTTGGAGTACAGGATCAGATGTTCTGACAGTGCTGTCTTCCTAATTGCTCTCGTGGGTGCAAGTATGCAGTGACTTTCTAACTGGGCATGCTGAGTTTAAACCATCTTTTTCTCTGGTCCATTTCAAGACTGGCCCCTTTGCAAGCAAGTGACGAGAGGAAGGCACTACAAAGACAAGTGACTTGCATTTCTCTTCTCTTCACCTTGCCCATTGTCAATTTACCTGGCTTTCTAAACTAGGAAGAAGTATGGAAAGAATATCTGCATTCCTTCTACAGGAGTAGGATGGGAGATTGGGCTGTTGACTTCTCATTTATGTACCTCTCTTTTGCCTCACACTGCCTGACCCTCCATGTTAACGACAGGCAAAGGGGAAACAGAGGGACTTGAAGTGTGCAAATAAATGTGGCAGACGACAGTATCACCACCAACAGGAGTGAATTTACCTTGGGGTAAATATAAGAGTAAGGATCTCTGCAAATTGTCACTGTAAGTGGAGGTGGGACAAGTGGGAAGTGATGTTCCTATCTGAACTGGAGCTGCTGCTTGCTGTGTGCTCTGCTAGTCATCACAATTTTTAAAAGCATGTACGAAGCCCAAGAAGGCTGCTTCACCTGTGACAAAATTCACAGGTTGGAGTGGGATCATGATTACTGGAGGGGATCCAATTGCAAACTGTTGGTAAGTGTCCTGAGAGCCAGAGAGATTGGGGAGGAAAGTGATTCTTCAGGCAAGACAGCATTAGTAAAGATAGCTGTGGAAATTCTGCCTTCTATTTTTAGGAAGATGTTTGGTTTGGGCCATGAGACCAGCAGGGCGGAAAAAACAAATTTACGAACTACCTCCATATCTATATACCTAGAGCTGCAAGAGTCATCCTACTTCATGTATCAAGTAATAGTGACATGCATTAAAACATCATGAACAGGTTGAATTTCCTAAAAATGGAAAAAATGTTAGTGAAAAGGAAGCCATCATTACTTCAAATAGTGGTTCTAGAAATTGACAGAAGATGTTTCAAAACAATGTGAGTATTAGTCTTCTAAAATATCTGTTAATCAAACGTGATGATAAAGTTGGAGTTTGATTCTCACTGTACCATCTGAAGCCAGTGTCAAGCTGGAAACTTCCGGTAAAATATACCTGTGCTTAATCTTATTAAGGATTATTACTTTTTGATTAGTGAAATCATTTTAGGGGGATTGTTTATTTTTTAAATCTTCCTTTTACAAATGTGCACAGAACTCCCTGCATCTTGTAAGATCCTCAAGTCTGTTTTTGTCAGGAATTTCTCTGATAGACTCATGGGCTTGAGTCTCAGCACTGAGTTCTGAGTTGGTACCTCATACTAAATAATACTGTGAGCTGGCTGTTGCTTTTCATTCTCCCCTACATCCTGTTTATGAGGTTGAGATTGGTGTACAGACCTTCCTACTTCTCTTTTCTGTTCCTGTGTGGTGTTTTAATATAGCAGACACTAGTGCTGTAATTCCAATACACTTTCAACATCCACCCTAATTTTGTCTTGGTGGATGTTGGGGAGGGGGGCATAAGGGAGTTAAAAGACCAAACCCCCCACTCCATTCTCCCCTTAGATTTTTTCAGATCAAGCTATAATTATACATGTTGCCTTTCTAAGCCTGTGGGATTGCTCTTATGAGTAAAGGTCTGCCATACTGGGGCTATTATGTGACAAGTTGGAAAATAGCCTTTGTTCCCATGGTAACCTTTTTTTTGTGCTTTGGTGCATTTTTTCCCTATGGTTTCATGGTTGCTCTGGAGGTTTTTCTATTGTGGTATTTTAATCCCCAGTAGACAGTGGATGGCAGTTCAGTTTACTTTTTGCTATTATGAAATAATTTAATTTTGAAAAAAAATTATTTGATTATGGAACTCTTGTAAACTTTTTTATGTTGTGGTTAGGGTATTAATGGTGCGGTAGCTTTCTCTGTAAGCATGTCATGCACTCAGAAGTCAAAGCAAACAGTTGGTAATAGGAAAGTACATCCAAGTGGACCAAACTGCTTCTGTTGTAAACTAATATTTTTAATATAGTTATTCTTTTAGGACTTTTGGGGCCAAGCCATTGCCAGACGTATCAGGTGGATTTTTGTCTGCAACAGAATGACATTTCTTAAGGTCATTAACAGTCAATACTCTGGTCATCAGTGTCATTTCAGGTTGCTGTAATAAAGGTTTCATAAAATAAGCTTTCCAACAAGGGAAGGTATTTTTAGGAGTTCCTTGTTTTTTAGACTCCGAGGGAAGATCTTCCACTAGAGTTGTGAGCCTACTTTTAAAAGGAGGAGGCTTTTTAAAGAGATGCTTTTATTACTGGTAGCATCTCCCTGCATTTGCTTCCTTGTGCATTTTCCTCCCTTGCTCGTTCAGTTTTCTTTGTCTCGGAAGCTTTCAGTAGCAGAGGGATGCACTCATGCAGTCTTGTCTTGCCTGGAATTCCTCATGGTTATGATTTCCCACTGGTGCCCCCATCAGCAAGTGAGCCTCACTTGAATCATGGCATTTTATGCAGCTTTAAAATATTTCTGACTTGAGAAGGCAGCAGAGCCTCACTGGGTAAACACAACCGTGCTCTGGTGGGAGAGTTACCAGGGTGCATAATGGCTCACATAGTTCTCAATAGTGGAAAATGAGATGGTGCTATGAAAAATTGGATTTTCCAAGCTGTGTGTTTCCTCCTGGTTAGGGCAGGTGAGCAGGTGCAGGAAGAGAAAGAGTTAAATGTACTCCCTGCCCCCCTCAAACAGACTTTCAATAATTAACCAGATAATTTTCCAGATAAACTGTTCCTGCCTTATCTTGCTATACATAGCAATTTATAATCAGCAGCACAAACACCAGCATTGCATGCATTTAAACTGCACTAATTCTATAAGTGGGCCAAATATGAAAACTTTGAGCAAATGCACTGTGAGGCTTACTGGAGCTCTCTGCTTTCCAAAGCCAAAGGCTTAATCCTGATAGGAAACTCCCCATCTAGGTTAACCATTCCATTTCAATAGATAACTATATCTATGTACTAAAAAACCTGCAGAGCAAGGAAATTTTATTTCCCTGGGGCAGTTGTGTCTTGGTAGGTTGTGACAGCAGTTAGAGGAGAAAAGTACATTGCAGAAGGAAAGTAGGAGGATGTTATACTTCTCTGATCACTAAATCACTGGGTAAAAATTAGATTTATTTCCCTAGGAAATAGGTGCTCCTCAGTTTCAGTCCATCAGAACCCACTTTCGTTGGTGCTTAACTTTATATTTTTCTGTTGTCAGCCTATAATATTTGGGGGTAAAATTTGGATTGCCAACTGTAGTTGCTACCAGAATATTTCAGTAGAGAAGGTCAAGGAAAAGTCAAGGTTTACAGCTGGATGGAGGAAAATGCTGAGTCCTGTCAGCATCCACTAAGGTAAATGGGAACTGAAGGAGCATAGCACACTTGCTTCATTTTGTAAAATCAACATATGCCTTAAGGTTAAGCTAAATACAGGAACCTGTTCACTTTGACTGCGGCACAGAACGCATCAGATTCTATTTGCCGAATAAACATTGGAACTTAAATGCTTTTTTAAAATCCTAAGTGCATCTTTATAGATTTGGTGGAGCTTGGAAAAAAGGTTGGAGCCTTTTCTATTAGTGCATGTCAGAGTTTGCTTGTTATCATAATTAAGATCCAGGTAGGGAAGTGTGATGTGTGACCCTCAGGCATTGCTAAATAAAGTAACTTAAAGTGAAAGCAGGAGTTGCCAAGGAAAAACAGCATCCAAGTTCTCAGTTTGCTTTTTCTTAACTAAATGCACTTCCCTTCTGAGTCCTACATGTTCCATCATACTAAGCATTTCTTAAGATGAAAAAAGGTGTAGTGTTTGAAGTTCAAAGAATTGAAGGGTTTCTGTCTTGGAATACAGAAGCTCTGTGCTTTAAAAAAAAAAAAAAAAACAACCAAACCTAAATAACTAATTGAGACTGACCGCTGATTTAAATGTAATATCACACCTACTGAATTCTCTTTGTTGGGGTTTGTTGTTTTGATTTTTTTATATTTCTTTAAAATATATCTCAAAGGGTAAATGTTGCTCTGGGAGTATTGCTGCTGAGGCTCAGGAGTGGTTGGGTTCTAGCAGTTCTCCCTTAGCTCAGCGTTCCCAAGGTCCCACGTGACTGCCTTCTCCAAAATTCTGATCATTTCATCTCTGCACCTTTTCACTCCTCTCTGCTTTCTTGGTCTGCTGACAAGAAGATTGGTTTATATACTCTTGACATTTAAGAAATACCATTTTCCAGTCTGCTGATCTGCTTTATTCAAGTAGTTATAGGAGAGAGCCAGGACTCCTTCCCACAGTGAAGCTCTTTAAAAATTCAGGTTATACAACAGAAACTGATGCTGGTCAAACATTAGTATTGACAATTAAAGCGGGCAGCATGGAGCAAAATCTGGGAGATGATACTTGGCACTGGGGGAGGTCGTGACTACCATCATTGTGGAGTGAATTGGTTTAATAAATAATCTACTGGACAGGTTTTGACCAGTATGTCACTTTCCAAAGATATAATAGAGTTTCCTTGGGCAGTGAAATTATTATTGCTATGTGGACAATGCACAAAAATAATGGAGGCAGTGTGAAGAGGAGAGAGATGGTGTCCGTGCTGTCTGCTATGATGGCTGAGGGAATAATGAGTTAGAGAAAGGAAGATACTGGGAGAGCTGCTAAGAGAAGTGAAATACCCAGCTCTTGTTTTGGGCCACAGGAAGGTTAGTTTCAGTATTTCAGTGTGCAAAGTGGACTATCATATTTTTATGTGCTAGTTCCCAGTAGAAGATAACTCCAGCTGAAGGTTATGCCCCTTCAGAAATTGGGTGAGAGGGTAGAAGTAAGCTGCTGGCAGCCTCTGCATCCTGAATATCCTGATTATTCTTCCTCTTACAGTTACTTTTTCTCTCCTGGTGGTAAAAATATGATTCTATAATCTCAAGTTCTTTTTACCTTTGTTTTTGCATGCCTTTATTTATTGAGGTGTACCCAAGTTCCTACTGTTTGTTTTACTGCCAGAAAAATTTCAGTATTGGAAAGAAAAGTCAATGACATGGAATTAAAAAAGACTCATCTAGATCTCATGATAATAAAAGCTCTTGGAACAAATGACTTTAGAATTCATATTGTGGCTTATGCTTCTTTGGAGTGCTTCATTTTATCATCAGTGAGGCATCATTTGTTTAAACTGTTCTCCTGTATGACATCTGGTTTGAAAAGCATAATAACCTATATAATCAGCTTTTTAAATGCTGGATTATCTGTGGGTTTATTGACTCTCCTTTACAAAATCTGTTATTTCTAATTAATTCTCCATATACTATTACTAAAGCCAACTCTGAGAGACACAAATGAGCTTGATGGCAATGGCTAGTCAAGGTCAGCATTTAACTGCCAGCTTTTGCACTGTTAGGGATAATAAATCAGGCTTATTCTTAATCACATACCCTACAACGTGACAAATGTTACAAGCCATAGAAGCAACCATTTTACAAATCATTTAGGAGATACATTTGGCATTGCTAAACTCTCCGTGCTGCCCTTGGCTGTAGCAACACTGGGATAAAATATGTATGCTCTGGTAGTTCTCCCTTTGAATCCTGTGGAGTTTTATGAGGGGGGTACGGGAATGTGTTTGCCTATTCTTGTGTTTGTATTAGAAATAATGAGAGGCATTAACAACTAAAGCAATAACACTAATCACAACCTATGGAAGCCACTGGCTTCTGAAAATGGGAATGAGTAGCCAGCTCTATGGCACTATTTCATATTTCTAGTGTTTTCAGTGAGGAGTTTATATTGAAACTAGCTTGCCACCCACAAGGAATGTCCTGGCTTAACAACAGTCCATTGTGTAAAAGTTTAAAAAAAACCCCTATGTTAAATATCAGAGCAATAGGGTTTAGGCTCTGATTTGGTTTGGTGAAAATATGGTGTTTTCACTCGGTCTGAATTTTAAGACTGAAACATGCTGTGGCCCACATATGCCATTAGATTTAGCATGTCATTCAAATAGATATTTAGCACTAGGCTAATTACCCTCCAGGGAGTCAACTATACTTTTTTTATGGTATTCATTCTTACATGGACCAACTCTTGGATATTCCGAAAGAAAGAATGACTTGTTACTTAAGTAACTTAGAGTATTGTCATTAAACTTCTCACCAGAAGCAAAAAAAATCAAACTGAGCTCCAAAAAAAGCAGCAAAAAATAAATTAATGTAGATTTCTCTGTTATAATCAACTGAATTTAACACTGAATTTAATATTTTGCTTTTTAAGTGTTACCTGCCTGTAACTTTTCTCACATGCCACTTTACATTAGTCATTTTTACTGTGAAAAAGTTTATGGCACGTTGCTGTGGAAAATTAATGCAAAGGGAAATATTTAGCTTGAAACATGCATGAGAAGTAATTTCAGTGTGGGGGGTTTAGTGTAGTTTTTCTGCCTGTGCATATTATAGAATAAAGAGCTATAATGATGAATTTAAAAATTTGGCTTAAGCAAATGATAAACATAGGAAGTGTCTTTATGTCATCAACAGTGGATGTCTGGCCTTGAAATAAAGGCCAAGGGGTCAGTTCCTCATCAGTCAGATCTTGTTCACAATGGTCACCAAGGAAAGAGATGACAGCCTGAAAAGAGAGAGATTTAGGAGGAAAAGGTACAACCACCTGTGTGTGCCTTGTTTGGAAAGAAAAGCTTCCATGGAGAAAACGAGTTATCCTGAGGTTTAGCTTGTGATTTGAGCGTATTTTTGGGCTCAGCCTTTTATTATTTGCACCACTTTACCTTTGTGTGAGGTATTACAACAGCATTTTGAATTGGCTAATACTCTGGTATAGCATGGGTGAAAGAGAACATAAGAGATTTTAAAAACAAGCCAAACATTGTTCATTGAAGACAATCACAGCCAGGGCTGGCACAAGTTGGAGGAGATTGAAGTACTAACAGCAAATATCAATGTTTCTTTGCAGTAAAGTATTTGAGAACAACTCCATGTTTGATACTCCTGTTAAGAATGAAAACCTCATTTGTGCTTTAACTTTTAAACTGAATAAAAGAATGAGTTAATTCGATTTAATTCCAGAATGTTAAGCTTCCACCTGTGATGCTGTGGCTGAGTAGCTGAATACATACTTTGTATTCAGGCTGTACCTTCCAGTTGCATTCAAGTCTTGAGTGGAGAGGAGCACTGTATAAAATATGCTGTAGGTTGCATCTTAGGTAGGCATTTAATAGTAGTCATGGATCAACTGGTGTCTTAATGTGTCTTTGCTGACTTTTTTTTAACCTAATAATTTTGTGAAAGTGCAATTTTGTAGGGTAGCTTGTATCTAAAAAAAGCTCTCCCACCTTCTGCAAATCCTACATGACAATTTATTTTCAACTAAAAATAATACATAATTATATATATATATGCAGTATGTATATATAGAGAAGCATGTGCGTGGATATATGTATAAAAATAAAAATCATGCACACTGCTGTGATACCCTGGAAACCTCCATTTCTCTACAGGAAAAGCTCTCTAATAAAATTACCTCTTTTTCAGATATTAAAAGAAATGCACTGACCTCTTTCAGGGTAGGAAGGCTAGGAAAGTTTTTGCCAGTCTTATGAAGAAATGGGAACACGCAGCATCAAAATTACAAATCCCCTGAGACATTTTGGTCTTATGTCAGAACTGAAGTGTTTCCCTTCTTCTTCTCAGGCAGAATACTGATGTTTGCAATGAAAGAAAGAGAATTTTCAAGGTTAGTTTTCCAGGTTATTGGCATTTTCTCTAGAAAGTAGATACCTTTTGAAGAATTTTGTTCAATGGGAGGCCTAATTTTTTTCATGTAGTATGGAATGTGCTGCAGGGAGAAAGTCCTGTTCTTTGCCTTAACACATTAGAGCTGAATACTAGCACAGCCCTGGTAAATCCTGGAAGAGTTGCTTTTCCTGAGGGTAAATTAATGCAGTGTGTGCAGGTATGACTGTGACTGGAGCACGCAGAACTTATTTTAACATGGATTTGGTGAGGCTTTCTGAGATGAGCTAATGCCATCACCTAGCAATTATCAAGTAGTGTGATGTTATGTAATGAGAGCATAAATAGCACAAGGACTAAAACTAGTAAATCTAACTAGACTAGCGAGCAGACAAGAGCAGGAATACTATTTGGAACATTTTGATTAACAGCTGAACACTGTCATTTAAGCAGATGTTTAGATTTGGTGTTGCAGTAAAGCTGCAGGCCGGGAGAGCTGCAGTCCCTCATTTGGAGTGACATTCGAGCTGTGCCCTGTGGATAAATCACTTGGCCTCTGCATACCTCTTTAAAGGAAGTTAGAAATTTGGAAAAAGGCAAAGGGTTCATAGTTGAGATTTCTTAAGCAAGCTCATTATCTTATATTTGAATTAAGACTGCGTGTGGACTTTGTGTCACAGTGGCTGATGGACAAATAACCTATGACCTGCAGTTCGAACTACCTGATAATTTCCCTACTGTTTTGAAGTCTTTCAGGGTTGTTTTTGTCGTTGTTTGGCAGAGTTCAGAGAGATAACATGTAAGAAAGGCAAGAAGTCATGTTTACCTGGAGAAGGGAGGCTGTATGGAAGGAGGTACTCTCTCCAGCCCCATGGAGACAGGATCTGGCATGCTTCTCCAAGGAAGCATGGACCGGGAAATATGATTTGTTTTTGAAAAGCGCTGTCTTTGAGAGTTGCCAGTGGAAAATGTTTCCTAAAGGCGCCCTGTAGTTTAAGACAGAGGTAGATGATTGAAGCAGGGCTTGCAAGATGCATCGCTCCACAAAACTTCAGGATGGTCTGAACCTCCAGTACTGCTTTTCTGGCACCTACAGGCATATGGGAGGATCTTCTGCACTGGCAGAATGTGCATAGGCTTCAAAACTGCATTGGAAGTAAGCTGCTAAATTACAGGAATATTAGAATTAAGCTCATGGACTACTTCAGTGGTAAGCAGGAGCACAGGCAGGGGAGTATGTACCACCTTGCTGCACTGTTTCATCTAATGGCCTTAGAGATTTCCTTATAGGTACCCCTTAGCTGTGAAGGCTTCAAACAAATAAAGAAACAGAAAGAAAATTTATAGCTGCCAGGTTGCTGCCAGAGTCGTTTGTTTGTTTGTTTGTTTTTTATTTTCAGTTTTAATCATCTGCTACCGATAAATTCCACTGCCCTTGTGGTAACTTCTCACATTAACATTGATATATTATGGGTGTTTTAAAACAGACAATAAAAATATTGCACTTACTAATTAAAGCAATTTGTGTATTCAGCCAGGCACTGCCAGAAAGAGTTGTGGTTTCCTAATTGTTCAGTGCCTTGAGCAATATACCTGTTATAAATTCTTAATTGAACTTTGTATTATGGCTGGTATGATTTGAAATATTCATAGCTGGTTTGTTTTGTTTGATTGTTTTCACTCCAGCTCTTCATTGAGAAGTGTATCAACTGGATCTTCAAGACCTTCCAAAGTGTGTTTGGTGTGTGGAGATGAGGCATCTGGATGTCATTATGGGGTGGTTACATGTGGCAGCTGTAAAGTTTTCTTCAAGAGAGCAGTAGAAGGTAAGAAAACACAAAAAATATCAACACAAAAGACAAAATTAATTTTTTTTTAAGAAATGTATATACACACACATATAAATATACGTGTGTTTTCTGCTGTTGGTAAAATTCTGTGTTGTTAATATTGGAAAAAAAAGTTGAGTCACCTTTACAGACTTTGTAAGCAACTTCTTCAAGTGGAAAAAAGTTTTTCAATATCTGATAAGAAGAATTCGTGGAATGCAAAGGGCATAAATACCATATAGGCTTTTGGAATTCTTTGCTGATGAGTAAGTGTTCTTACAACCACAGATGAACTAGGAGATAGTTACTTACTGATTTATTTTCATGAGAAAAAAAAACAAAAAACCTAGAAGGAAAAAAATAAGCTCTTAATATGGTGTCCAGCTTGTGCACTGGGAAGAGTGAGGTAGTGTGAGGTGTGATTAATTTCTTCTGTGATCATTAAATCTACTTCTGATGGCAATAAGGATTTAGCTCCCTGTTAAATAGACCTGGAGGGCTTGTGCGTCATTGAAGTCAAGACTTCGTGTAATGTCTATCAATCTATTTATCTATCTATCATCAAAAGTGTCAATCTAATTGAAATTAACTTCTCAAAGTTATAAGGGCATGGAAAAGGTTTCCCCTTGCTGAAAACATCTTCTCTTACAGTTGTGCAGTAGCTGACCTTGATGTTCTCATTCCCCAACTTCTTGAGATTTAGTTGTTTGATACAGCACATGAGCTGGAAAACCTTCCCTTTTTTGGGTGAGTGATTTCTTCCGTGTTCTTCCACACCACATCATGGATGGCTCTTCAGACTTCCACATCTGAGCTGACCCCTGAATCAAGAGAAGATAGTTTTTGATCGGGTGGTGGCGATGGTGAATGTGCATGCTGTGTGAGGTGACAGCACCTTCTGTTGTCTTCCTTCCTGCTTCCCAGAAAAGCTTTCTCTCCTGTCTTGAGTCACTGTAATTTCAAGGTATTATTTGTCCACGTTTGCGTCTCTTTTACTGACCATTCCAACACAGTATGATGGATGTTCCCATCCAGATTTACAAGAATTTATGAAAAATTTCTGAGGAGTCCCTTCAGGAGTTAACAGAGCAGCAAGACTGTGTTTCCAAGCCTCAGAAGCCAAAATTACTAGGAAAGGATTATTCTCTGATGAAGCATAGAAATACAGTTTTAAAATGTAATTAAAACTGATAATTACTGAATGTTTGCAAGTTAAGCAAAAAAAAAATCAAAAAATGAAAGAGAAAGCTACCCTGTCATCCACAAAAATTTGATGTGTTTTAAATTAGTTTAAAATACATTTTTTAGAGTCATTATAGTAACATACATGTACCTACCAGTTGTATGTGAACACTGTTTAGACTTCTTGGTATGCATATGACTGAGCTCTTGATGCTACCAGTAGCATTGTTGTTAGGCAGACACTGAAATTTTGTCTTGGCTTGCCCTTTTTTTTTAATATATTGTAGAGTGTTAGCCCCAAAAGGGCATAGCAAAAACATAATACACATATTGGCTTCAAACATCCTGGCACTATCCATATAAATATAAAAGTTTGTGTAGGTAGTTATGTGATGAGAGGTTTTTTGTAGAGCCATCCTAAATTTTTCAGTTGGTAACAGGACCAGTAAAACACCCTCTCCTGAGATTTCCTATTTGAAATAATTGAAACAATTTAATATTTGTAGCATAGGGACGCAGATGTTTCTTTCATGATCCACTAAGCATTCCTCAGGAGAAGATGTCCTTGCTTTTTACAAAGACCTTTAAAGTCTTCTCCAACTCAGCCCCTCTATCAGTCAGTGAAGTGGGGAAACAAATTGGGTCAAAAAGCATGGAAACAGAGAAAGGCAGGATTTGGAGAGAGAGAACTCTGCACACCACCCAGCTTTTTGGGTCTCAGCTGTAATTGCAAACATTGTCAGCACACCTTGAACAGCCTTTGAGTGCCAATTCCTTTGTGCTCCTCTAAAATCCTACAAAACCAGAGGAATTGTAACAGAAAATAACAGCTGTATTGGAACTTAAAACCAAGAAACTAAGAACAACAAAGAGACTAAAGTTGGCCTTTCAAATTATGAATCTGGTAGTTGCATTCCCAGTTAATCATATTTTGGAACTTTCAGGAAATATCTGATGGATTTGTGAGAAGGAGAGAGCTGTAGACCAAAAAATTATTAAAATGGCTTTATTGGTGAAATTTCAAGAGTAATTTCAGATGGCATTAAATCCAAGGCTGAAAATTATCCAAGTACTAGTTTTAATATCAAGCAGGCATAGACCTTTTGATGACTGACTTGATGAACAGGAGGCTGGTTTGAAGAAGCGTGACTTTGTCATTAACGTAAATTTGATCTCCCTTGCAAACATTAAAAATCCTTAGACTGTAAAAGTGTTGGTAAATGGTGTCACTGCAAAAGTTAAGCTATATACATTTAGAAGATATTTTTACAGAGATTAATTTTATTCTATGGGTTTTTTTCCTCGATTACAGATATGGCCAGTTCTGAAGTAATTTGAACTTGAATTTATGATCAAAATAGAGTCATATGCTGAAAATACGCTGTACTGTGAGGGAAACTAAAGCACCTGGCCAGGCTTGTCTTCTCTTTTTCCACTGAAGTAGCTTTCTCTAAGGAGAGTAACAGGCTTGAAGTCAGAAATCACAGCTGTTCTTGCCTGTGCTCTGCATTTTCAGTCTTCATTTGTTCAAGTTCCAGACAAGTATGAGGTAATCGCTCCTAAATCAAAATTTATATTGTTTCATAAGTTGCTGATCTTTTATTCTTCCTTTGGCTTGGAAGTAAGAAAAAAGGAAAGCATTTTTTCATCTCCATATGGTGCTAAAGACTACAGCAAAAATGACCATTTTCTTCCAGTTATTTTGCATATTTGCTTGGAGATTTTTGGGTACTTAAAATGTAGCATTAAAAAATTATATCGGACCAGTTATAGGGAAGCTTGTCCATTTTTTTAAAATACGAAGATGGGATAACTCAGTAAAGATTAGATTCTGTTCTTGATTTCTGTTCCAGAAGGTTAACCTTAAAGCTAGTTTTTCAATTTTAAGTTTAAAAAATAGATTTCTCTTCAGTTCTGTAGTAAAAACACAGGCACAACAGAAGTTGCTAGGGTTATGGGGTTTGTTTCTCACCTGAACTTTTGCCAGTTTAGAGCGAAGGGATAATCTGGCTGAAGGAAGCTTTTCAGTCTGATCTGATGCCTCCTGGGTGTAGCAAACCTGCTGTGCCCCTAAGTAAGCAGTGTAGGAACAAAGAAATCCTACCTGTTTTTTTCAGAAACAGGTGCTTTTCCTATGCACTGTAAGTGAAAGAACTTCCTAAGGTTTGATAAGCTCCTAGCAGAAGAGACACTGAAGGTTCTCTCTGTGTGCCTCCCTTGTTTTTTGGTTTTGTTTTCATTTCAGTTGAAGTGGAAAGCTTATCAAGGTATGAGAAATGGTAACATACATAACTCTTGAATAATTTGCCTAATTACCATAACTTTATAGAATGCTACTGGTGAACAGGGGAGTTTACCATATTGATAATTTTAAAAAGCAATACTTTTTATGCTGTATGAAACTGAAATTGACACATAACAGGAGTTCTGCACACCATTTTGCAGTGTCTGCACCCATGAATTTTGTAGGTCTGTATTACTGTAATTAATTATACATACAGTTCTTCATTCTCCACTCTTCTGTTCATTCACTACGATGGAGTCAGTGTTTTTCCATAACAGGCTGTAATTTTCCTTTTATCCACTTTCCTAAGGTCCATGGCCTCTCTAAATTTGACACCACTCAGTACAGATGTCCATATGTTTTCATAGAAATTTTTATGTGGGATTTGAAGTTGACTCTGTTCCTGACCTGTTGCAAGAATCTGTTTTACAACCTATCAAACAGAAATATTAGGTGAAGAGCAAGCAGATGGGTGATCTGCTGAGGGCAAGTGAGCTGGTCAAATTCATGTAACAGCTGCTACTCTTACTTGATATGCTATGGTTAATAGGTGTAAAATAAAATTTAAATAATTAAGGCATTATAGGTTTGAAGCTGCCACCAGCCTTCCGTGCTTTCATAGATACATGAAAAGGAATTTTCCTGGGTTTAGCTCTGGCAGGCAGTGTTGCTCTGTGAAATGAAGTCTTCATTCCTTCTCCAGGCTGGCTTTAGTTACTAGGGGCTTGGAGTTGAGACTGGTAGGAGGAAGGTGCTATAAAAATTTGCCATGGGATCCCAAAAAGGAGAGAAAAAAACAAAAAAAACATAAGCAGCAAGAGTTGAGACATAAGAAAAAAAGGAAAGAATAAAGGATCAAACACATATTGCAATTGAATATTTTAAAGTTGGGGAGAGGTGAAATGTGAGGAAAACCTTTCCTTTTGGCTCTTTGGAATATGTGGCCTGTATGTAAAACACTGTGCAGTGTTCAGTAGAAAATGCTGGATGCATTCAGGTGAATGTAAAATGGAACACCAGGGGACCAGACATACTGTGGTAGCATTTCAGATAGGAGGGGGCAGATTTGGGAACCACTAAGGTGATGGAGTGCCTTGCTTTGAAAACAAGCAGAGAGTGAGTGGGCTTAGCAGCTGCAGTGCCACAAAGAACATAAGTTGGTTAATAGCTGTGAAAATTATACAAAAAATATTTTATATCAAGGGAGCTGAAAATCTGCATTCATTCCTTTCCAAAAGCATTAATAATTTCTTCCCTCCCCCAAGACTTCCCAACATTTGCAGTTTTTTTGTGGGTAACTTATTTACTGTGTGAGCTGGTGTTGCTGTGGAGAGGGATAGATCAGTATGAGGATGAGAATTTAAATATGGGCTGCTGTCTAGCCTTGAAAAATGCACGCACAGGGCTACATGCAACTATTCTTTTCCTGCACTCTGTCATTTGTCTTTTGTTCTTTGTTTTATGAATATTAATTTCTTGCCTGCTTCATCTGTAAAATAATATATTCAGTAGGTGATAGCCAGCCTGCACAAGCACAGATACCCAGTAAATGGGACATGGATACAGTGGTGGGATTGGTTTATCTTGGGCAGAAGCCTTCCATTGCCACAAATTCAAGCGCCGTGCAGAGTTTTACATGCTTACCTTCTACATCCTGTTAAGAGCAGGGAAATTTTGGCATTCATATGATGCGACAGGGATCCCAGTTGAAGTAATTTATTGTTGTTTTCTTTTTTAACATAGAGTAATGTCCCAGTGGGTCAAAGTCTTCCTGGAGAGGGATAATGGCCCTGTCAGTCCATGGTGATTTAAAGTAGCCACAAATATTTGGCTAACAAATGTTCCAATGCTCTGGCCATTAGTTTAGCATTTTCTTGAGTATGTCAACTGCCTTTTCCTTTAAAAAGGAATGGATCTCTTTTCCTATAGGGTGCTTCCTGGGAAATTCATCTTCTAGGTAGTAGTTCCAAGTTGGCTGCGCCACTTGCATAGTGTAGTTTCACAAAATGGATGTGTAAAATTCAGATGCACCAAGTACTTCAAGCCATCAGGGAAGTATTCACAGTGTCATGGTATAAGTGATGCTGGGAGTGCTTATGTGGGGTGTTGAGTATACTTCTGGTCACCAGCATGTTAAAGACAGCTTGATTCAGAGTCAAGTAAACACATGAGAGCTTTTAAAATGATCTTGGAAATAAAAATTTATCTTATGTCAGGTGACTGAATGCTCTTAGCTTTTTTTAGCCTACCCAAAAAGAGTCTGAGTTGGGACATGATTGCTGTCTATAAGTATTTCACAGTTGAGGAATAGGCAACCAAGAGGGAGGAGAATTTATTTTGAACTAAGAGCTGTACTGAAATAAGAGTAAATGGGTAAAAATCCCATTAGTTAGTTTGCTATTTTGAGAATGCTGTAAACCACCAAAAAGAGGGACTTTTATGGGGGCACTTTCCTGAAAAGAGTAAGAAGGATTTAAGTGCGTACTTGAAAATTGCTCATAAGAGAAGTAGCTGATGATATAATTTACTTCTTTGTGATAATAAAGGATAAGTCAGAGGTCTCTTTTGGTTAATGCTGTATCCTGGTGAGGCTGGAGACTTCAACTGACTCCAAAAATGGAGGAAGTGTGAGTAATAGAGAGGGTGGACTAACCAATACGTTTTTAGAATATTCCATTTGTAATGATGGGGAATGACTACATCTTCACAGGAATAGAGAATTTCAGTTTGTAAAAATTGATGTAAAGTGTTCAGATCTTGCATAAGGCAGAATTGCTTTGTACTTGTACTAGCAGATGAATGTCCGTCTCCTGCAATACTTTTCTAATTTTGAGTTAAAAAAAAAATGCTCAGGAGAGTAAAGTCCTTTGGAACTAACTCCATCCTACCCAGCTAAAGCTCTGTGGGTACCCCCAGGCCTCATCAGGTCTTTGCTGATGGGTTTTTATTTTGGTTTGTGATGCCTGATGCAATGTAACTAAAGGGATAACTAAAGCAGATAAAAGGATAACGAGCAGACATTTAAATTGGAATTTGCTCTTGGACAGAAATATATTGACAAGATCTATATAAAACATATGACATATCATAAAACATCCTTAATCAGGTGCTTTAAGTCCTTACAGCTATGGTAGTGGTTCTTAAGAGATATTACTTTATAAAATGCTGTTATCTGCCTGCCTTGGCAGTCTCTAGAAGCAGTGTTAAAATTTTAACTTTTAGGAGCAAATAGCACTTCCCTTCTACAGCCTTCAAGTTCCTGAAATTTTTTCGAGCCTGAAAAGGCTCTTCAAGTCTCAGGATAAGTAGTTAAAAGCCAAAAGGGGATAATCCTGCAGGAGGCCTTCAGCACTCCAATGTTAGAGATAAGGAATTTTGCAGTGTCGTGGCTGAAAGAAATTCGTAATAGATAAAACTGGAAAATAAGTATATAAGGCTAGAAACAAAGCATCTTTTTGTGCCTCCTAATCCCATTTTAAATAAGGGGATGGGAAAACAGTCTTCAGACAAAAAAAAAAAGAATAAGAAAGAGAGAGAAAATGTAGAGATAGAGATCTGTCTGTTGTAGACAGAGGGAACAAGGCATCTGCTAGCATCTCAGATATAAATAGAGTGGGAAAGGTAATGGCAAATCTCCCATTGCTTTAAATGAAGCCAGGATTTCATCCTTTTTTTGGAGCACAGTTTTAGGTTGTTGAAGTTTGGGAGTGTCTCTATTAGGTTTGATGCCTAGACTTCCACAGAGGCAGTTTTGTCAGGTTTTTTAGAAACGATAATGTCCCACGGTCAGCATTGAAGCCCACAGGTCCTTATTGTTGAAGGAGAGAAAATTCTGTTAGACCAAAAATATATTACCTATTTTTAAGCTACAAAATTATTTGGTGCCATTTCTCACTGTTGAGTTGCCAAATCCAGGGCCCTAAAATAGGGAACATGAGTTAGCAGTCCGTTCCCACCTATTTCAAGAGTGATGATGATGTTTGGCTTCTGGATGTACCTTGTCTATGCTTAGGGCAAGCAGAAACAAGCAGTTTGGAGTTAATGCTCCTCAGCGGGGATTCTTGTATTAGGTGCAACACTGGGTCTCAGGGGGTTTGAGCTGGTTGGTTTTTTAAAGTTTGCTAATTTTAAAATATATTGGGGATGGGAAAAAAATTATCAAGTTTCCAAAATCGTCACTAAATATGAAAGTAATGAATGTTCGTGGCCTGTGTCATTTTTGTTCATCTGCACCGCATGTAATGATTCCTAATTCAGCCTTAATTACACAATCCCATACAGCTTTTTCCATTACACCTCTGCCTTGTTCATTGAACAGATTGGATAGTGTTCAATTAATGAGCAGCTATTCAATATCTTATATTTTTCTCGTTGCTCCATGTATGGTCCTGTGCCTTCACTGCTGATTACTATTCATCCCTTGCTCAGAATACATAATTACTCATTTCTTACAAAGCTTTTTTTTGTGGCGCTTTCACTAATATCTAAATGCTTCACAAGCATTGTTTAATTTATGAGATGAGTGGTTATTACCCTTATTTTACAGTTGAGGAGATAAGGCACAGATTAAGCTCAGACATACCCACTGATTTGGGGTTCATGATTTAGGATATTTAGGACCTCAGGGGCAGAAGTACTTGGCATTTTATAGCACTTAGTATGTCCAAAATGCAGGTTTTTTTTACTTACAGCTATGGTCACTTAAACCACTGCAAATCAGACTCTGGATCACAAGCTGGATATTCAGGAAACAGGGAGGATAATTAGTGTTCTTTCTTGCTTATTATTATAAAGTCCATGGCAAAGGAGATGCTAGTTCTCCAGGGCACCTGCCTCATGCATTGACCTTCTCTCTTCTCCCTTTCTCTCTTTCTTCTTTAAATCTCTGTAATCCTTTGTGTACTTTGTTCTCAGTAGCATGTGAATGTGGACTCCAAGGACAGAAGTCCTTTTGACTTGGGTCCTGATTCATCCTAAATCACCATCCACATTGTCCCCAGGGTAAGCTAGAGGTCTGGCAAGGCAGGGCCAAGGGTGTTAGGAATAAGATGTAATGTAGTGAGAGACATGGAGAGTTAGATCAGAATTCAGGGTTTGAGGTGTTGGGAAGTCTAAGATTTCTTACCTGTTCAGCAACAGCAGCCAGAGCAAGGTTCCTAGGGTGCAGGAAACGTGGATAATGGTGGTGCTTCCTAGGAAAGCTGTTTGGATAAGTGCCTAAACCATCTGACTAGAGTGAATTCAGGAAGGCTGTAATGCTGCTTCTCTAGTACATGCTGATACTTCCATTAGTGGGAACTCCTCAGGGCAACCTGTTTGACCATCCTCTCTGTTTAAAAAAAAAAAATGTATTCTTGCTCTTCTTAAAGACAGAAGTGACTCCTGCAGCCTTGTAGTCTTCATAACAGATTTTTTTTCCCCAGATTTATTAAATCATACCTTTAAAAAAGGTAGATCTACAGATTTACTTCAGTGGTAATGCAGAGGACCAGTAATAAGGGCAAAAAGCTGTAATGGAATTACTGCTTTAGGCAGTAGGTTTTTCTATTTAATGAAACTACTCGGTGCCTCCCGCCTGGAAAAGAATGTCTGAAGAAATTCAAAAGGGCTAAATAAGTGCCTCAGAAAATAAATGTGGAAAGGTTATGGTTTAGAAATTTATTCTAGAGATTCAGAACGTAGGCTGACAAGTCACAGGGTGAGAAAAATGCCAAAATGGGAATAGTTTCTGCAATAGAAAGACAGATACATTATTTTAAAACACAATGTGATGTCCATATTACAGAAAAAGAGCCTAATGCTGGTTTTGAAGAAAAGCGTGCTGCTTTGAAACTTTTGGACTGCTCTTGCAAGATGCCAACAAAAGGCATTGCCATTTGCTTGTTACTGAATATTCTGGCAAATATTTGGAATATATTTTATTCTTGTAATTTAACATTTCACACTTTTGCCAGAAAAGGTGTCATTACTTTCAGCATTAAGGCACTTGTATCAGATTTTTACATCTAATTTCATTTGCCTTTAATTCTTCTCGATTCTTGCGGAAAACCATACCCAGGATACTGACATTTTCCCTACTCATTTGCCATTCATGGTGTATTTGCATTCACTTTGGGCTACCAGGCAGAAGAACTGGAGCATATTTCCCTCATTTGTACTCTGCCTGTTTTTTTTGCTTCCTCTGGAAATCAGTTTGTGGTGCTCTCCAGGACAGAGGAGGACCAGACCTGATGTTGGGAACTTGCAAAACCTTCTCCCTCATGTAGCAAATAACTGATGTGGTCCTGTGTGGTGGAAGGGGACATATGGCAAACAATTCCCACACCATCACAGCAGCCAGGCTGATTCCAGAGCAGGGTGAGGGGTGATGTTAGAAAAGGTGACATTGCTTTCCCAGTAAAGAGTGAACGATGCTGTGTATGGGAGAAGGGCTGGAAAACCAAGCTGTGGAAGGGTTTTGAACAGGAACAATCCAAACTGTGGTTTGAAGGTTTACAAAACTTTTGCATGCTCTGCACAAGTTCTCTGATAAGCCTCTTCTTGATTAGGCTGGAACAGCTTTTTAAATTGAAAGCTAATGCCTTTGGGGAAGAAGTGCAATTGTTCTGTACTTTCAAAACTTGGGCATTTGTGCAAGTTTCCTGTAAGCATTTTAGGAATCTAAGTATATCATTCTGTTTCTGAAAGGACATTTTTTGTCTTGGGTGTTTAGCTGTGGATGAGTATTATTATATGTATTTCACAGACTCGTGCTCTAATTTTTTTTTTCTAAGAATAATTACATATTTGGAGCTAAGCATTCAATTATTTATTCATCCATTTTACCACGTGGTCTTAGCAAATGGACTTGTGTTAGCCTATACACCATATCATGCATGCAAATTCCACTCTTAACAATACTGCTTGAAATTATGTAAGCGATAGGTGCTAATTTTCTCTGATACAACAGAATGATAATGATGGACTGTTGGGAAAAAATAATAATAAGTACTTCTTGGGTTGTGTGCACTGGCATACTAAACTATTCATAAAATTAAAAAAGGATAATGAAAAGACACTAACCTACTTTAAAAATTATGCCTTTTACTTGCAGTCTTTTTAGTGGTAACAGGAAGAGAGTATTCCTACAGAGACAGTTTCAGGAATATGGTGCTATCAGGTTCTACACTCATTTCTTTTGGAGGAGGGTAGTTGTTAATGGCTTCACATGCAAGGTGTAAACAGCCAGGCAGTTGAATTCTAGATGTTCAAGTGGTTTATAGAGCCCTGAGAACTGCGAGTAGTATTTCATATTCCATTCTTCTGCACTGTCATCATGCAGGTAACTCTGTGCTGAATGTAGGGCAGCAGGCAATCTATCAAGCACACTATATTTTAATACAGCAACATTGCATACAGCTTTATAAAATAAATTATGGTGCTGGAAAATAGTGCAAGCACTTGGACACAGTGGTTTACACTGAGCTCCATCTTTTCTTGCTTCCCCTCTGTTTCATGAAGGAATCCACTTCCATGTAAGAAATTTAGAAAGAATACCTAGCAATTATTCCATGTTAATTATTCATTTCAAAGTAGGAAGAGGAAATACGGCAAGGATGAGATCTTTCACTGACTGTTTAATAATAAAAGATCATTCGTGGAAAGCTTATGAAAAAATGAAGGACACAAAAAGCGCAAGCAAAACATATGTATTAGTACATGCTAAAAGCTCTGTGATGAGACAAAAGAGGGTTGAGCAGCAGAGGGGGTTTGAACAGCATTTGGGTAAATTTGCTTACTTGAGCATCCCTTTTTCCATTGAGTTAGAAAATGTTCCAGAAATAGAAAACTGAAGGACAGTATCATCTTTCTGAAATTCATTTCAGCCCTTCCTATTGCCATTCTCACACTCGCTGTACTTTCTATTACCATTCCACAAAGAAAGTGAGAAAGTCCTTGTTACTGTCACCATTCTTTGTGTCCTTGAAGCCTTCAATAACAAGCTCAAGATGCAAGAACACCTGTTTGCCACAAGGAATGAAGTGAGAAATACTATGTGTGTTTCTACATCCCAAGGTGCCCACTCAGGTTCTGCAGGGAAAGGCAGATCTGAGGTATTGCCAGATAATGCAAGTGGGGCTAATCCAAAATCTGTATGCAAGTGCATTATGGGGATTATGCAATCCTTAATCCTAAAATCAGTATGCCTGGGAATTTCTTGGAGGCTTCACTTGGAACGAAGGTTGTCAACTGAAAATTGAGGGAAATCCTCAGAATTAAGTTATTTCTATCCTGTTGTGGGACAAGTGTTAAAATTTCAGCTGGAATCAGAAACAAAGGTCTAGGAGAAGAGGGGAGAAGGGCCTCTGGCATCCAGCAAGGGGCACAGAGCAGGCCACAGCAAAAACATTTCTCCCGTTCCAGACGTGGAGGTCACGCCTTACAGTGGCACTTGCCAAGACTAATAAAGGAAGATTAAATTTAAAGTGAGAGGAAGATACTTGTTCAGAAAAAAGCCCTGGTGCTCAGGCCCACTATGTCTTTGTCACAGACTGAGCTGGCATGTGCATGTTTAGCTTGTGTCCTTCTGCCAGGCTTTTACCATTTGATCTCTGTGCTTCCTCAGCTCTCTGGGTCTCATGGGAGAAGAGTTTACAAACAGCAGATTTGGGAATGTGAGGAATATGTGTGACAGCCCAGGCCTGAGGGACACAGGGGTGATGTGGCTGAGCCTGTGAAGGGGCAGAATAGCAAACCTGTCTGCAGGGGAGGGCAGTCAGGAAGGATTTTGGGGACAGGGATCTAAACAGGGCCAGCTGCTGCAGTGCAGCAGCTATCCTAGAGCATATTTTAGTAAGCTGCTGAAAGCAATCTCTTGGTTTTGTTTTGTCCTTTACTCCGGGACTTCCCCTCAGTTAATATGTGCAATTCAGGTATTCTGTTTATACAGTTTAGTCAAATTTACTGTAAGTATCCATTTTTATTAATCAGCCTGTCAGGGTTGGGGATTTTTTGGGAAGTTTTTTTAGGTGTTTTTTCCCCTGTGTGTAAACACAGTGTACCTTTTGTTTCCTGGGAACCCTTGACCTCAGCAGGAGCGTGGTTTCTCATTCAGTGCTCGATTAGCTGGGTTAATGCCATTTTGCACAACTATAACTAATGGCCATTTGGAACTGCCAGAAGCCCGCCGTGGGTTTCTCCTCGTGCCTGACCCTGTTGGGGAGCAGTGCATTAATCAGCGCTCCCTGTCACGGTTTATTGCTTAATGATGAGGGTTAACTGACCACTTCCTAGGAATAATGAAAAACAGAGGTCAGCAATCACTGGCTGAGCGGGGAGAGGAGCTCTTCCCACTTGTGCTTCTACCCTTTTCGTCCTCGGGCAGCGACAAATGTGTCCGCTCCACCACTTCAGCGTGAGCGCTTATCTTCAGCATTCATCTTAATTATGCATCAATCCCCGTCACATGCTCGCCCAATTGAAGCAATCAAAACCACTGAGCCAGTTACCTAATTAAAGTCAGCGTAATCATATTTGCGGGAAAACGCTGCTCACTTTGGCAAAGCCTGTTTCGGGAGGGGGTTCCTGCAGCCGCAGAGCAACGTGTGCCTGTGGCCCTGGAACTCCCCAGGCCAAACATTTTGATCATGGCTCAGTAATCCCTGTCCCTTCCGAGCACTGTAGTTTCATTTTTGCAGATGCAGGAACTGCCAGAGTAACCCTTACTTGCAGGTGCTTGATGGGTGTTGGGTCACAAATTCACGCTGAAGGATGCTTTTCCTCCAGGCTGTAGTTTTACTGCTGGCTGTGGTTTGTGCAGGTCTCACGTACATGGGATGTCACTGCTGGCCAGTGGCACCCATGGCAAAGTGGGCAGAAGTTGGTTCTTAAAGCTCCATTTCCTCTTCCTACAAAGTTTTAGAAAAGCAGAGAATGTAAATCACAAGCCAGGGGCTGTCATTGCTTTCTAAGGTTGTGCTTTTACTGGAGGGGGAGAGGTGAGATGGGATGTGTGTGGGACATCCATCCCCTGGGTGCAGCACTCCTCTGCTACAGGAACACGACAGAGCACTGTGAGGCCACACAGGTGTCTGCTAGCAGTAACCTGGGGGCCAGGCAAGTTACTGGGGACAGGGGTTTGGGGCATTTTTGCATCTCTAAGTTCTTATGGCTGCCACTAGCTGTTTTCCCTGTGCTTGCAGAGGGTGGCATCAGGCTGGATTGGGCTCATCCCCAAGATAGACTCAGCAAGTCAAGTCCCAGGGGCCATGAAAGCTTGTAGGCAGAACTGGGATGATGGGGTGCTCCAGTTGCCTCACATGGAGACCTGTACCCCAGCCAGCAGGGTGTCAGCCTCCTTGGAAAGCAGTCTCTTTTAAAAATGCTAAGCAGTCAGGAAAATCAAGTTATGGGAGTGACAGGTCAGGCTCAGTGCATTAATAGACATTTATTTTTTGCCTTACTCTTTGCTTGCCTTTGCTTTTGCAACCTGTGCCTCATTCCTCTTTCTCCAAGCTGTTGCCTTGCTGCATCTTGAGAGAGTGTGATGGGGATTTTCTGCACGTAGTCCCTGTGCCAAAGCATTGCCTGGCACATGGAAGAGATGGCTGGAGCACAAGCTCAGCTCAGACCCTCTGCCCTGGTCCGTGCTCTTTGCAGAAGGGAGCTTGGGAGGTTGGCAGCCAACCTCCACCAAAACCTTTGCAAATCATATCACGTACAAACTGCAACTTTTTCAGTATTTTATACTGTGATCCGTTATAATTTTAAGTGATAATGTATGAGATGGCAAAAGGCACATCTGTGGTATCAGAGCAGTGATGCTTCAAAGGGTCTGTCTCAAAGTGTGAAGGCTCTTGAGCTTCTCAAATATGTCTGTGAAAAATGTAACACGGAAGAAAACCAACATGTTCCTCCCTACCCTTATTCACAAACTTACTTTGCACTAAGCTCAGTGCTTCTAGCTGATACATTCTTACTCTCGCAAAATAAAATTCAGCCTGGGGCTGACACACAGCATGGAAAATTTCAGCCCTAACTGCTAATGTGTGGTAAAGTTATAAGCAATAGAAAATGAAGTCTTAAAATGAGAAGTGTCAGGCAACCTAACTATATGTAGACCTACCATATTCACTGATGATAATTTGGTTTTTGACAGATTTCAACCAATTTGCAGATTCATTTTGACATACACAGAGAAAGGGGGAGAAGTCCCTGCAGTAGGACTCTCAGGCTTATAGGTGTGACTTTGTATGTAGTCAAAGCAGTGATCAGCCACACAGTCATTTTACCTTCTGCCAAACCTTCAAAACTGTGCTGCAGGAAGTCCATAAAAATAAATTTAGAAAAGGTAAAATCAAGGCACCAATGCACTGAAGCTGGGACCTGTTGACTTCATGCCTGTTCTTATCTCATTCCATGAGTCTAAATGTAGGCTGCAGAAAAATGTTGAGTTAATAAAAATATTGCAAAAGTTGTAGCTTAAAGCTTGCATTGCTTGCATAAACAAAAGCCTCAGCTAGCATGCTATTCAGGTATGCATAGCCAGCACAGTTTTAGTAACAAATGCTGACTTTCCAGTAAACACTGCAGGCTTCTATTTTGTCTCTCATTTATGCACTAAGAGTCTGTCCAGGGTATTTTTCCTGAGTAGAACTATGCACTTTGCTTATTTGGAGCATCAAGAAGTGATTTTAAGCCCAAGCACCAGGTGAAGGGGTTTCAGGTGGAGGTGTGGGGGCACAGGGTTACCTTTAGGATAACATTTCTGGGAGGCCTTGCCTGCTGGTACAGGGGCTTGGGAATCCTTTTGCTTAAACATGGCTGTTGGCCTGGAATGTTGCTTGGAGAATATATAGCAAGCTGCATCCCAGCAGGCTCATTTGCAGGCTGCCTGCAGCTGGGCTTTGCTGGTTTTTGGCTAGTTTTTGGGTGCTTGGTTGTTTTGAGGGTTTTTTTTCCAGATCACATGCAAAACCTGTGTGAATGGTAATCGCCCGTTCCCTGGATCAGGCTCTGGCAGTCTCGGCATGACTTTTAAAGTGTCTTTCAGTAGAGCCTTGCTGACAGCTCAACAGTTATATAAAATGCTGCCTTCCTAAAAATCACTTCACAGCAATGTCAGTGTGTGAGGAGCTAGGTTAATCCAGTTACTTTCCTGCTGGGATATAATTTGTCATTTTGCAGAACCGTTCCACCTGGCTTACACAGTCTGGGGTAAAAAAAATGTTTGCTTAGTCGTGTCTCTTTACCTGGACAGGAGAACTTGGTGCTATATATGTTTGTGGCACAGACTTGTATGGGTAAAACTGCTTTTATTAAACAGTCCTGTTGTTTTACAGACGATAAACTTTAGATGTGAATAACCCTTTTCATTATCAGCAGTAAAATGTGAAATTTCAGGCAACGCAATCTCCATCTTTTATGGTAGCTCGTTTAGTCGTAATTAATTCCTGTGAGGATTTTGCTGGTATGTAGCCTAAATTTTTTTTTCCTTTGCTTAATCTCATTCTCTTCATCAGGTCAAAAATCTTTGGCTACTCGGTATTCTTAAAACCAGGCACGTGCTTAGGTGCCCAAGGCAAAAGGGCTGAATGCACGTGACTGGGGACTTGAACTAGGCTGTTATCGTTTCCCGTCTCTAATTATCAGAGAAGTTACAGGCGGGTAAAAGGGCTACTTGAAGTTTTCTTGGTAAATCAGTCCCTCTGACTTCTAATCATTTCCGTTCCACTTCTCTGGACTTCCTCCAGTTTGTTTATATCTTCTAGTAATGAAGTGCCTGAACTGCATACAGTATTCCAGGTGTGGCTGCGGAAGAAATGTATGGAGCACTGCTGTGCCAGCCTGCCCCACTGTGCAATGCTTCTACAGAACAAGCCAGGGGTCTCACTGGCACTTTTGATTCTCCTCTGACACACTGCTTCTAACATCCAGATTTTCCTCATATTCCTAGGTCTCTTTCCACGGCAATGCTTTCCAAATTTTGCTTTGTTACTGTGCCTTGTCAACTCTTCATTTTGGATTTCTCCCTTGGTACATGCAGTAGCATTTTTTCCAACTGCAGTTTTAATGCTTGTTTCCTGTCTTTGCTTCCAATTTCTCTACACCCCTTTGTATTATTTTTCTGTCCATACTTGTGCTGGCAACTCCTCCTTTCTTCCTACTTCAATGACGTCCCTCTGATACTTCACAGGATATCTTCACAGTGTGATAAACTCTGAATTTGGCAGTCACTTATCCTCAGTAGGAATTTGCTGTAGAAATTCCTAATGGTAGAATTGGTATAGAGTCCTTCCATCATGTACATCTTGCCAGATAATAACAATGAACTGTATCCTAGATTTCCTGCTCTCTGTATAAACAGCCTTTTCAGGTGAGGAGTAGAGGGAGAGAGAGGTTAGTGGATAAGAAATGTAGTGGATGAAATGAACTGGGCATTGTGCATCAGTGAATAAATAAAACACATTTTCTGCATGAGTGCATCTCCCAGTGGTGTTTCCATATTTGTGTACTTCACCCTTTAAAGGAAGTATTGCTGACCTGCTGGGTGGCTCAGTATCTTCAGGGACCATTACCTTGGAACTGTGAGGGGTAAGGATGCTCCTGGAGGCAGGAGCAGTGTGCTCTGCCCAGGAGGGAACTGCCAACCAGCACTGTATTTTTCTGCAGAGGAATTGGGGATTTCTTACACTGATGGCCTGATTTCCCCTTTTACTCAGTATACACACCTGAACTTGGGTAAATTGAGTTTCCCTGGTTGCATCAGCACTAGTGTAGCACTAGTCTTCTTTCTGCACCAGCTGCTCCAGGCTTGGAGGGGCTGTAATGGCAGAGCAAGTCAAGCACTGGTTATCCTTTTATAGGTCTCTACTCCCTTTCAAAAGTGAGTTTACTTCCACATTTCGTCTTGTCTCCTTCAGCTTAGGTCTTCTGGTTAACTCAAAGTCCGTCTGTCTCTTTGGAAACCCCTCAAAAACCCGCAACCACCAATCTTTCCACATAACTTTTTAATTATTTCTGCATGTGAGTTTTGGCTGTGCTCCAACGTTGAAATCATTATGCTGTTTCAGAGTGTAAATAAGTGGGACTGGATTAATAAATTGTATGAAACATGGTGCCACACTTCATTATAATCCATTTATCAAAGTGGAAAAACCTTTTAGTACATAAAGTGCATTTGCTTTTAATTTTCATTTTGATCTTTTCTTTGTGTGTTTTCAGACACAAGTGCACATTTTCAGGGAGGCTTTTAATGCTGGTGCCTGGCAATTTCAAAGTTACTTCTGAGGATGGCAAAACAGCCTAACAAATTTGGGATGTGTAAGGAAAAGCATAGGACTGGATTATTTTCTCATAATTATAAACTGTGGTGCAATACATCACAAGGAAATCTGGCTTAAATAGAGGGCAGATTTGGATTTTTTATCTTAGTGACCTTTTTAAATTTTCCATTTTCTTAATGCAGATTTTGTCATTTTTGCTTACAAAGCGTATTTCAGACAAGTAGATTTTTGCCTTTAGTCACTGTCATTTTCCCCACAATAAAACAATTGATCTTGATGCCAGCAGTGAAACTCACCTTTTCCAGAGTACAGAAACACATTGTGAGCCACCTGGAACTGCAGTTAAGCTCAGACCATGGTTTTGCACTAAGGGACCACCACCTTCATCACCTCTTTCCTCCCTTGACCTCTCCTGCAAGCCTCAGCTCCAACAGCTGCTCCTGAGGAGACTGGACTCTGTCCCTGGCTGATTTCTGTCACTTTAATGAGCAAATTGCGGTATTTTATGGACGTCAGTCCAAAGTGTTTTCATGCTGTTGGTGCATTTCTTGCAAACAATGACATTTCATTTCACGTGAGATCATATTAAATAGCAACCTGCAGGAAACTAAAATGAATTCAAGCTGCTTAGTACTACCGGAATTCTAATTATGAAAAATGAACTCTTAAAAAAAAATAAATCTGTGTCCAGACCTGCCCCTTGTGAAGTTAAATGGGAATAGACTTTTTGATTTAGTTCTTTTTAAATGAGTTGAATGCAAAGGGTGAGGATACATACCAGGGAGGAGCAGCAACCCTAATCCAGAGGGGAATTCTGGATATAAATTATATATTAATTGGTCTTTAGTTTTCACCACTGAGCAAAACAAATCTTGAAATAACAGTTACAGCAATTAGGCAGAATACTCTTCTAAAGTAATTATATTTATACCTGAGTTATGACGTATTTATGTCCTGAGATAATTATTTTTCTATTGTCTTATGCCACATTTGTAATTTTTGTTCTCAGTGACCACCGTCATTAGGGCTGAAATTTGATACATTCAGTTTTACCTGAATATCCATTCCCTTGCAGCTAAAGGAGAGTCTGATCCCTTCAAGATGTCACTCTGGCATATGAATTTTGTGTCTGAGAAGTTTTGTGTGCTTTAAAAGATGCCTGGCTTGTTTGCTTTTAACTCCCAGCGGCAACTTTATATGCGTTGAAAATGTCATATTCAGAGCAAGTCATCCATGGCTTTAGGTGTTCAAGACCTGGGATGATTCCAGTGTGAAAGGTCATCCCTTCATATATTTCTGTGGCAAAGCAAATTGCAATTCCCATGGAAAAGCTGCAGAAATGAGGGCATGGATGGTGGCTATCACCATGGCAGATTTATTTATCTCTTTATTTTATCTCCTAGCAGTCATGGGTCTGGTGCCACAGCAGAAGTGTCAGATCCAACATGCCTGGGTGAGGGGGGCTGGGGGGGTTTTACTTGTGAGATGAGCTCCAGTAAAATTTGGAGTAATTAGGCAAAGCTTTGGTTCATCAGTGTTTTATGCTGCTGTGTGATGCTTTGCTCAGCGTCTTGAGATCGGATGAGTAGCAGCAAAGGGTGAACTTTGAAGGTTTGTTTTCAGATCCTGTTTAGGGGTTTTGGGAGCAAGAACTGGAGGGGACTGGGACCTGTGGCTCTGCAGCCTAGAAATTCTGCATCCACTTTGGGGAATGGTATTTGTAGGGACCTCCTCATCCAATTAAACATGGAAATAGTGACTTTAATTGGTGTAATATCCATTCTGCTACTTAATTTATATTTTTTGTTTTAGGTTGTTACAGTATTTTAACAGTAAACGTACTGTGAAATTTCATTATAATTGTCAGATCTTCTTTCTACAACCCCTAATCCTCTTTCTTCAGATTGATCTGGGTGACAGAGAGAGCTGAGATTCCGGATAAAAATAAACAAATGGAGAGAGAAAAAGAAGAAAATAAATAGGGAAACAAGTACATAGTTCAAAGGGTAAAACAGACTCCTTCTCAAAAAGTCAGCAAACAAATGCGGAGAATTTTTAAGTTCGCTTTGGTGAGCATCTGGTATTACTTTGGTCAACATTTCTGTGTTAGGGATCTCAGGGGACTGTGCTAAAAGGCTCTCTTGTGATGGTATTGTTTGCAGCCTTTAAAAGAAAATTATTACTGACCAGACTTCTAGAGGAAAATATTTGTCAACGTGTGTGCTGGCAATATTTTAAATTGTTGCTATTATCCATAATAATATTCATTATTATAAATTTAGCATATTTCCAGACTGAGCTGTAGTAAACTGTACATGAAAAATGCAAGAGAAAAATATGCTTTGAAGATGATGTGTCATTCACACAGAATAAAATTTGTGATCTGCTGAGCATGCTAAATGGAAGAACACAGCAGACTTGAACATCAAAATGTTTGCAAAAACCAAAGGGCAGCTAGTTTTAAAAACAAAAAAATTAACAGAACATTTTCACTGAGATCAAGAGTTGGGGAAAGTTTAACTTTGTGAAACAAACAGCCTATTTTTCTAGCAATATCTTTTATAAGTAGCATGCATCTTATTGAAGGAGTCAGCCTGGAATTGCAGATTTTAAAATGGAGGTGCAAAACACAGAATTAATGCTGTGCATCTTGATTTTTCTGTTTGTCGTATGAGAGGAAAAGTTATCTCTTGGTTATTACTGTAAAGACAGTTTGATACATTATTATGCCAGCAGGATGGTGGGGCAGACACAGAGGTTGGGACGAATAAATAAAATGTAACAGGCTTCAGGTACACTTGCAAATACAAATATTTTTGTAGAGGTGAATATTTTCGGTAGCATGTTCACTGAAGGTTAATGGCTCTGCGAGGCAGAGAGTCATTCAGAAATCCTTATGTTACCAACTAGTGCTCCATATTCCAGAATGCTCCCCCCACACCTCACTCTCAAACATTCCCTTAAATGAACTTGATATTTCACACAGATCTTATTTTACACTGAGTGCTTCCTGAAATCCAGTTGAAACAGTGAGCTATTTGTAGAGCAGGATACTACATCGTGTATCAGAGTAGCAGATTGGCTGACCACTTCATGTCAGCAAAAAATGGAAGGGCATTTCAGTTGCAATTTAAGGTTTTTTGCATGACACTTATTTAAAAGTCTTTCCAGACCTTTTAGACCATTTCTTGTACGTCGAGATTTTCCCTTAAAGCGCCACAAAATTTGTAGTATGTCAAGAATGCCTTATCAGATTTGTAGCATGGGAAAGGAGAATTAGCCACCATGCATGCAACCTGATCTCTTGTAAATCTGCCTCTGAAGATAGCAGCATCTAGAGACTTCAAAAATATCCAGTTAAAACTTCAGTTAAAACCAAACTGAAAATTTGAAAACTTGCTGCAAGAGAAAATGCTGTAAAGTATTAGACGTGTGATTTTGTCAAAACATCATCTAAAGCTCTAATTCTCACTCTCTGTATCACCGTATCCATTATAATCTAAAATCAAAAGTAATTGAGCTGAAAACTAGTTTCAAAACAGAAACAAAATTATTGCACTCGATAACAGGATTATTTTGGTATTTGTAGATATTTTTTCTTGGTTTTCATCCTAAACAGATTTCCAGTGCTGTGTGATTTCACTGAATCAGAAATGCTTTGCAAAGATCAGGCTTTTTCTGTTCCTCTTCTGTGCTAACATCATTCAGCATGTCTTTGACGACGTGAAAAGGGAATTATCTTGTAGTTTGTCATGTGGTTGTTCAGGTTTCCAGCAAGCTGAACGGAAAGATGGTCCTGGGGATGGTCTCAGCACGTTTGGGGCATACCTTGTGTTGGTGGCTCAGCCTGTCTGAATAACAGGATGGCTGGAGCACCACACACAGGCTTGGAGGGGCTTTCAAAGTTCTGCGGTGTATTTTAAGCGTGGCATAAGAAAATGTGCACGTGGACCTTAAATAATGAGGTGCTCACAAATATTTTTTGTGCTCACTCATCTTGCTGTCATTAGCAGGTTTCATCCCTGCTGGATGGTTTCTCCTGCAGAAAATAGTCGCCTCTTTTGGGCTACATCCCGTGCTCCCTTGCCAAATTTCCTCTCTCTCCTTGATCCCTCTCATTGGTGCCCTTTCAGTCTGCTTAAAATAGTGGGTGAGAATCATTTTTATAACTTCTCGTCTCCTTTGCCAGGGTCACCAGACCATTCCAATTGTTGTTGTTAGCCTGGTCTCAGCCCAATGTGAAAGCAAGCTCCCAGAGAGCATGAAGGAGCAGAGGACAGTCTCCATGTTAGGACTGGCAGAGCACTGGAGTCTGTTCTTACAGGTGTGTGTGTAAGGCGTGTGTAAACAACACCTTGAAAAGTTTTGCCTATGAAGCATCTGGAGACACAACCCTCCTTGCTCCACTTCCAGAAAAAACAAATAAAAGGGGAATCAGCTTTATATGGGTGGTCACCATTGGAGGAAGCTCTGGTAGCTCATCCGTGAGCACCAGTGGGTGTGCCCATGGTTTTAAAAAAGCCCTGGCTGGGTTTTGTGGACCCTGCAGGAAATGATGCTGTTGAGACTTCATTTTTATCCCCTGCTGTCAGTGATTTTAATGTACTTTGCTTTGGTATATTAAATCAGGTGTAGCCATACCTCTAACTGCAGTGTAACTGTACCCTGTGAAATACATTTATTGACTGAACAGAGGAAATAATTCATTTAGAAGGTAAATGAGAATACTGAAGAAAGAATTACAGAGCAGGAAAGGCGTAGAAGTCCTGAGGATGAAAGTAGGTTTAAAAAATGGTTGGAAAACAAATTTTGTTGAAGGAAAGGAACAGGACCGGGGAGTAGAAAGTAAGGAGACTTTAGAAAAAAGTCATTAAAATGGCAGATAAAAAGTAATCTAGTAATATGAAAGGGTAAAGAAAGTGAAAGATATCTCGGGACTTAGAAGTAGCAGAAGGTAATTTAGAATGAGAAGCAGGCAGGAAATATCCCAGATGTGATGAATATTTTGCCAAAGTCAAAACAAATTTTAATTAAGCCTATAATTTATTATAAAGGAGGGAAAGCGCTAAATTCTTGTTTCAGAGAAGGTTTTAGATTATGCTTATGCTGTAAGCGCACTGTAATAATGTTAATAATAGACCAATATTGTCATCTTGTCAGATACTGCCTTGGTCTGCAGCCGAAAAGCATGTTGTCTGGGAATGATAGGAGCTGTGGAGTAATAAGAGAGATAAACCCTGAATTTTGGGAAACTGTGAGAGCCAATATCTAAAATACAAACTCAGAGTACTCTCTGTGTGAAATGAAGGGGCAATATTCATATCTACATCCCATGGCCGTGGCATTTATGAGCTTATCCTGCTACACATAAATCTCAGCATGAGGAATCAAGTTTGTTAGTTTACCGTGGTCGGACTGGACTGGTTTAAACAGAGCTGAGGAAGTTAATTATCCAGTGTCTCAGGTGGGTCTGGCAATGAGTAACTAGTCCTGGAGAGAGGCACTGGTGCTGTGCTGGGGGGACAGGTCCTGCCCGAGCGTGTGGATGGATGGCCGGCTGGGAGGGACTGCCCTAATCTCTTTCCCAGGTTGTTCGAACCAGTTCAAGAGCAGTAAAACAAGGTTATGTAATTGACATGTGATGCAGCCTAAAATAGTGACTGCAAACATAGGCTGCTGTTGCTGGGCAGTTGTCAACAGCTTACAAAAAAAAAAAAAAAAACAACAAAAAAAACCAAACCCAAAAATCAAATGCAAAACAAAAAAAAGCGCCCTCAACTGTGTAACAAATGGACATTTGAAATGAAAATGCAGTTCTCATTTCCATTGACTAGCAGGCCTTTTTCTTTTAAATTGCAAGAAATAGGGGCGTGATGAAAACTGAAATTTGAAAAGAGATTCATCATCATACTTATCGTGCTGATCTATTTGAGAGTACCTGCCTGCTGCAGACGGTGAAGTGAAAACCTCAGGTATATGCAGTTTGTCCCTTGATAGTGTGATATGACTCCTGTCAAACAGGAAATCCTTTTCTGGATGTGGAAAACCATTGTGGCAAGTCTTGGCAGTAATTTTATTTGTATACTGGCTGTCAAAATGTAGAAATAGTTCATTTTAGTAATTGAAGGAGCTTATATGGATACAGAGACAAAATCTGCGAGGGTTTCAGAGCTGATTTAAAGGAACACATCACATAGCTCAGTGTGCACAAATGAGAGGTTGGGATGTGCATATTTTGTCATTTCTTGCTGTAGGAGGCAAAGCCCTTCATTAGGGCTATACCAGAAAGCAGAAAAACCTGGTGTTAAGTTCTGTTTGCTGACCAGGTTTGCTTTATCTTTAGTGGGGAAGGTCTGTGGCTCAGGTTGGAAGGGATGCTTGGGCTGTGCTTGTGCAGTCTGTTGGGCTCATGGGTAAAGGGAAGGGATGGTGTTAAGAAATAAATGTTATTTATTCCATAAGGCTTTTATATGTATCACTGCTGCCGGGGAGATAATCTTCCCAGTTGGGAAATATTCCAAAAACTAAGCACTTGTTCCACCTCAGAAACTGGAAAAGGGATCCTAGCTCTTACATGCAGATCTGCAAGGCTGGAGGTGGCTTCCAGCTCCTCTCTCCTTAAACCCTGGGAGAAGGCCTGGCTTTCTGGCTGCCTGCAGGGAGAAGACAACTCTGCCTGCAATTTTCTGAGTCAAAGTATTAATTCTCATTGTGGAGGAAGAAGAAAAAAAATGGGACACTTTATATGCATTTTGATGTGCCTCAGTGAGACACTATTTTAAAAGCTGAGTTTTTTCAAGCTACTTCTGCTTCATTTGGTCCTCAGCTGCTGCTCCTGTTTTCTCACTTTGCTGTCCCTTTGTGAGGCTTGGGAGAGCAGTCTTGGATCCTTGGTCTTGGGACCCAAGGCATGTTCCCGTTTCAGAAATTGGATGCCGAGTGGATTTTGGACTTTTTCTTTGCCTTTCTCAGTGTGTGTGTGTGTGTATCTAGAAGAGGAATAAAGAGAGCTGCCTGCCCAGGTAAAAGCAGGAAAGAACATGTGGAAGGCAGCAGTGCCCCAGGAGAGGAGCTGGTCGTTAGTGACACACAAGTGAGCGTGAGTCAACAACCTAATGCCATTGCCAAAAGCCAGCCCTGGTCCAAGATTGCATTAGCTGGGCTGCTGTGTGTGCAAGATGCAGGAAATAACCATTTTATTGGCCTTAGTGATGGTGAAACTCAGCAAGAAAAATGTGCCCTGTTTTAGGAAAGAGGCTGGAGGAGAATAGGAGGAATTGACGACAGAGTCAGGAAACATGACCTGCGAGGAAAGATTGAGAGAACTGGATTTGTTTAGCCCAGCAAAGAGATGGGGAACATAAATCTTTTGATAGGCAGGAGATTGTTGTAAGAAGATGGTGATCTATTACTCTGAATGTCTGTGGGGGGAGTATGAATATCTCTTCCTGTCGCAAAACATTCCTGTTTGAGTGAAATGTAAAGGGGAAAAAACACAACTTCAAGGGTGGCTAATTGCTAGCCTAGTCACACAGGGCTTGTAGATTGTAGGGAAGTTGCAGAATACTTTTCCTCAGAAGATTTTAATGCAAATAGAAAGAAAACTAAAAACCTGCCTGAACTGTTAAGCTAGTCTTACCATGCTTCCATGAGTGGGCTTGAATTAAATAGTCTTTGGATCCTCTTCCAGCACTATGCTTTTCTCCTTAAAAAATTTAACATTTGATCATAGTAGTTGCTATTTTAACAAAAGAGTAAAAATGTAGAATACTCGTTAATGACTTGCAGTTTCTGACTTAAACTTCAAAAAACTGGGGAGGGGAGGGAATTTTAGGAGGAAGATAAAACATGTGGAATGTTGCAGAAATTTTGGTGATTTTCTAGTTTTGCCCTAGACAAGAACAGAAATAATACTGACAAAAAATATCTACATCCTGTTCCTTTTGCAGCCTTACCTGTAGGGAAGCATGGCAGCCCTTGGAGTGCAGCAGTGCTCTGCACTCATACATAGGTTTATCTTAGCAACTCAGTTTTGGGGACTGGTGCCTCAATCACTGGAGAGGAGTTTTAAAATGGAGAAAGGCACAACTTCTTCTGTAGCCTCATTTTGGCAGTAATTTGTAGGCCAAATAAGAACAGCTTTTTCTCCTCCCCTTCTTTACAGCTGAATTTTGCTTATTCAGGAAAACTCAGTAAGAGGGAAGACTGAATTTCATGCATACTTCCTTTTTGTTTTCTTTTGCAAGCCTATAAAAGCAGGGAATTATAGAATCTTTGGAGGTGAGAGAGTTAAAAACATTCAAATATTTTCATGTGTACGTTTGGTTGTGTCATTCTGTGGTGGCACAATAACCTGGAAAATGCAAACTTCAATATTCCTCTAGCTCTACTGCTAAGAGAAAAGATCTCACTTTCTTCTTGCTGTGTAACTGTGTGTTAGCTATTTGTTATTTATTTTGAACAGGAAAATTTCCCTCTCATCTTTAGTATCTTTGTATTTCAGACGGAACAGGAATTAGCTGGTATAAGTGCTCTTAATGATGGCATAAGTAAAAATTACTTTCATCTTAATGCATTTAGCACATGGGAGATGAGAATTCAATATCTGCTCTGTCACTTTCCAGCCCACTTGTGGGTGATTGAGCGGGATAAAAAGACCAACTGGATTAAGCTAAACACAAACTACACAAGGCAGATCAATACATCTCTTGAAAGAGTCGGAGATCTCACATCACAGAAACATCAGCCTCTCCTCAGAATGGCCTCCACTGCCTCGTGGAGGTCCTGAAGAGCCCTGGAGGTCCTGAGAGCACTCCATCAATTTCAGATATGTTGGGTTTTGGTTTGATCTTGAAGTTGAGGGGCCTTAGTGAGACACAAATGGGACATACTGCTTCGTTATGGGTGTCTTTGCTTTGCTGACTTACTTTATAAAATTTGTTTTATTTGAAATGTACCATATTTGATTGCATGGAAGACAAGTAATTTTTTTTTATTAGAGGTGTTAACTGAAGAACTATTCATTATTTTATAGCTGTACTCTGCATAGAGGGTTTGTTGGAATGTTGAACTCTTCTGGTTTTTAAAAGGATTTCAAGTTACTTCCATTAATGTAAACTTTATGGTGGCTGTGGTTTTTAGGAATTTCTAGAAATTAAAAAAATTGAGAAGATGATGTTTGCCTCACTTAGTAAAAAAATCTAGTTATAGATTTTGTACCACACATTAATACTGAAAGATGCTCAATTCAAAAATTGATGAACCTTTACTAAGTTACATTTTCTGAAAGTATTTGATTTAGAATAGATAGGTAACAAAGCAATGATTGCAGGCTACTTAAACCATTTGAAGGATGATTTATGGAATATTCTGCTATTGTGGGAATATTTCTTAGGAAGTCTCATTGTTGACAGTGTTGGAATCAAACATTACCATGACATTTAAAAATGCAACCCAAGTAATTATCCTGGAGTGCATAAATGGGAACTTTTTTATTAAACCCATTAGATTTTTAAAGCAGTAGTGAAAAATGTTGACTTAACAGGTATACATTTTTTTAGCACAAACTGCCTTCAGGGTAGTTCTGCAGAGGGGTTCACTTTGCAGTGTTGGAGCTGACTTGTCTTATTAATAGCCTGCACCCGCCTGTGGAAGCCTAAAAATGGTATTGCAGTAGTCTGATGTACAAAGGACATTGTACAAGCACTGAGCAACTGCACCTGCATTCCTGGCAGAAAATAACCATTTTTCCCTTCTCCCCACAAAAAAAAAAAAAAGGGGGATTATATGCCAGTATTTGTAAGGATATATAAACCATCTTTATGCTTTATATCATAATTTTAAATGCTTTTGTTTTCTCCTTTTATGTTACCTTCATGCTGTACACGTGATGGTTCTTTAGGGGATGTGCTCAAGTCAGTTCAGAACAAAAATATAAAGAGGAATTAAGTTGACTCTTCTCTTTCGTGTCTGTTTTTGTATAGATCACGTCACAAAATAAACATTGTGTGATACCCAGGTTTTCATTTTGTGATTAGCTGAGAAGGTTATCTTTTTCTTGTTTAGTCGCCCTACTTAAAGGCCAGCTGATAGATCCTGATGCTGTCACTATATTGTACAACTTGATTTTATACCTTATGTAACTTATTCTTGAATTATTTTGCTGAAGTTTTGTTCTTTTTCATCTGTGTCGCAGTGCTAGGTAAAGTCCCTTAATAAAACCCTTATTTGCCCATCTGCTTGTTCTTTAAACATCTAAAGCATTATGTAAATGATGATACCTTTGTGATACTACAGTAACACTTCACTCACTCAAATGAGATTGGTTTTCTTTGTGTGGGATGCTCAGAAGAGATTTGAGAAACATCCCAAGTTTCAGTTCACTGTCTAGAAAACGTTGTAAGGCTGGAAGGAAGACAGGTGCAGAAATAGAAAAGGACTTAGCTGAAGTTTTAAGGCAAATTCCTGAAAGAGCCCAAAGTAGAAGCCAGGTCTCCTGTGTCCCATGAATATTCTCTTTATCTTTCCCTAGGAAGCATATGGGTATTGTAGAAAATAGCTTGGCAGACATATTTTATGCCTCTTGTCCACCAGCAGCTCTGTCCCCTTATGGAGCTGCATCTTCATTCCCTCTCCCTGCACGTTGGGCCCTGCTCATTCCAGTGCATCACTGCTCCTGACTTCTTCCAGGGCTCCCCCTCCTCTCCCACGGCTGCTGCTTGCTTTGGTCCTTGGCTTCAACCTCATTTGCCCATCTCTTGGGGTTTCTGCACATTCGTTTTGGCCACTCCAGATCCCTGTGCGCCACCTCTGGATCAAGGCAGCTGAAACAATCTCCTCTCGCTTCTGCTGTCATGCGGCAACAACCGCTCATGGTTTCCTTTATTCTTCCACTTCACATTCAAGCCCCAGGCTTTGAAGGGGCCACGTGGTAGTGCCCTTGCCTGAAACACTGCATTGGTTTGCTCCACCTGTGTTCCTCCCATGGAGCAAAATGCCTTTTGCCTCTCTGAGCTCTCAGTCTGTTTCCCTAGTTGCTGTGTAGTTCCCTTCTGCATTAAATACCTGCTGTCTCTTCAGGAGTGCTTCTGTGGGGCTTTACGGAAATTAAATAATACAGTTGCAGTTTAAGCCTGGTTGAACTGGTTGAGGAGAGTGAGTATATGGGAAAAGTTAACCTCTGCTGTGTATTTCTGCTTTATATCCTGAGCTTCTTGAGCATGAGAATGTACCCAAACTTAAGAGCTGTCAGACTGCTCTGTGATACAGCACACCTAAGAAGATCTGAATAAACTCAAGCCTATTGTCTGGGTTTTATTAGAAGAAAAATTCCAGTCCTGTTTAGGAAAAAAAAATTTAAAAAAGGAATGAGATGTCTCTTGAGAGTGACACCGAAACTCCTTCCCAAATTAAAAAGAAGAGATGCTCATAATAAAGGCCCATGACAACTCACCGAAATCATTTGGAAAGGGTAAAGAATGGAATTTAAAATGTCTTCATTAATAAGAATCTCAAAATGAGTGCAAAACAGCAGAGAGGAACAAATTGGAATTATGTAAATACAGCCTTTAATAATGCATTTTATTTTTGGTTCATTCAGGCCAGCACAATTACCTGTGTGCAGGAAGGAACGACTGTATAATTGATAAGATTCGGAGGAAGAACTGCCCAGCCTGTCGATTACAGAAATGTCTGCAAGCTGGAATGAATTTAGGAGGTAAGCAGAATATTAATAGTTGGTCTCTTAATTTGACTAAGTGAAAACATTGGAAATGTGCAGTCTTTTTATAGTTCTGGCAGCTGCATCGTCTCAGAAGTTTTAAGGTGGGATTATCCTAAAGAAGTGCTTAATAGCTGATAAACTCTATTGTCATTCTAAATTGGGGTTTGGAGGTGCGTATTTTATAGCACAGAAAAAAGAAAAGTGGGTGTTTTATGATGACAGTAATTTTAGTAGAACACCATAAGCTAAAAATGTTAAAGTTTCAACTATTGCATGGGGTTGTATTCTTTCTGATGAGCATTCTCTTGAATATTGAAAAACATGTTGCACCATCAGGAAAGCAAATTTGCACATAGTGAAACCTCTCAACTTCTTTGGTGCTTATTCAGCATTTTTATTGATTTTTTTTCTGTGACTGTCAGGATGTGCAATAATTATGATGATGTTACTGCATTGTTCATATACCAACAACAACAAGAAGAAGGAAAAATGGTTTCTTACTAATTATCAAAAGCATACTAAAGACAGTATGATAACAAAATTTATAATAGGGTGCTTTTTTTCCTGTTGTTTTAATTCTTCTTTGGTAATGGCTATGTGTTTCTGGCTGTGCTTCAGTGGATTTCCTGTCTCAAACCTTCATCTGAGAAAATGCTATTTTTCCCACCACTCCTGTGTTTATGATGTTTTCTGTGAACAGGGGTTTGGATACTGCTGCAGGTCCTTCCCCTGATGTACAGAGTTACCCTTCCCTTAAGAGTGTTTTCCCTGTACAGAAAATTACAACATGGTCACAATAATTCCTCCCTATCTCAAAATTCACTTTTTGTTCCCCTGGACCTATTCTCCTGGCAGCTGAATTTGGTTCTACAGATTGAGTGCTGCTTTGTCTTTCATAGGTTGTGTGCAAAATCCTGGTTCCTACCTGCTGCCTTCTACCTCCCAGACTTCATTTTCTGCTGCCTTGTCTCCTGGCAGCAATACTCAAACAAGCCACACCTTACTTTTTCAGAAAGAGTAGCCCTCTTAGGCTTTCTTTCAACCCCTTTCCCAATTTTGAGATACTACATGGTGCCCCAGGCCTCTTATTTCCTTTTCCCAAAGGAAAACAGGGCCAGATTGTGGCATGCTGAGGAGGTGACAGCTTTCCCTTGGTTTTGATCTGTGCTGTTCAGCCTAGCCAGGGAAACAGAATGCCTTTGTTTGATGAAACGGGAGCTCCATGGTAGCAGCTCCTTCATCCCATAAAATTAGTGCTGAAAATCATTGTGGAGCAGGAAGGTTATCTCTCTGGAGTGCTGGGAATGTTGCTGCATCCTGCTGGCAGCTGGTGTAGGGCATCTTCCTCTGGATGTGCCCTGTGCAGTGCCCGTGGAGCTCCAGCAAAACCCAGGACTTAAGAACCTTAAGAAACAGCAGCAGAGGATACTTCATCTGCAATGTTATGAGTTCATCCCTATGATGTCCAGGTGGGTTTCAAAGGATGTGTTCACATGATGTCCTCTGCAGAAAAGCAAGGCAGGAGGGAAACTTTGCTAGAGGGGCTTACTTTTTTTTTTAAATACAGACTGGAATATAATACTGACTGCTGTAAATAAGGAAGGCATTGAAAAACCTTCTCTTTTGCTGGAGCTTGGTAGTCTGCTGGAAATCATAGTTTGTGACCTGTGATTTTCATCACAGGGAGAACCTTCAGGTGAAATTCTCACTCCTCATTTGATTCCTTTATGCCACGTAAAGGAACCAAAATGTGATAAAGGAGGTTTTTCCATCACTGCCATGTATGAGATCTGCGTTTTCCACGCACTGCAGAGCTTTCTGCTTGGTCAAAGAGGGAAAGGGCAGGCTGGAGAGAGAGGGGAGGGCTGCCAGAGAGAGAGGCAAAGCACCTGCAGCCCAGAGGCAGCATTATTGTTTAGAGAGCCCCAAGGGCTCCCAAATCATGCTGATGGACCTTCTAGCCTTTGAGCCAGCCCAGCTCTGGCAGGAAATGCTGGGAACTTAAGGATTTTTCTCCGCTTAGGCCATCTGTCTCCAGTGGTGAGCTCTGCATTGGGCATCTACAGAGGAGCGACACAGCATCTCAGTTTTGGGAGCTTCTGTGTGCCATTGCAGGGCATTTCTGATGTGTTGGAGATCATCACAAAAAATGAAGGTGGAAATGACAAAAAGAGATATTAATTCATATTTGAAAACTGTGATTTTCATGTAAAATGCTGAGTTTTGGTACTAAATAACATTTTTATATATTTAGCTTGAAGAGAATAAGTGAGGTCATATTACGAAGATACATGGTGGACTGTAGTTTCATGTGGTCAGCCTGGTTTTGCCAAGCATATACATTACTCCAGTAAAAAATGACTTTTACCCATTTCTAGCTTGGACTTACAGGCAAAATGGGCAAGTATTTTATTAGGTAGTGTGATCCGTAAGGAGCTAGAGAAAAATGAATTTGAAAATGCAATTTAGTTTAAAGTTCTCTTTGCAGCAGAGTGCTCTCTCTGTAGCTGTGACACACTGCACTGTGCTGTGCTCCTGGTGGAGTAGGGCCAAGCTCAACTCTCACCCTCCAAAGAAAAGAAAATGTAAAAACAAATCTCAAATTGTATCAGAGGTGCTGATGTCCTTGGTTCATGAGAAATAGAGTAAGATGATATGCAAAATGCTCATCAGCATAGCTCAGGCCTGAATGTCTGCAAATTGCTGAAACCAGGGGCATTTATTTTCCACTTGTATGAAGCTATGATGTTTTATCTCCTCATTTAAAGAAAAAAAAAAGAAAAAAAAAACCCACACCAAACCTCCAGTTGATCTAGAAGAAATATTGTATTAGGGAACAAGGTCCTGTCTCCCATGGGCTAGAAAGGAACTTGACTCTCCTTTGCCATCCTCCCCATGTGTGGATGGGAGTGAAGGACCCCAGGCTGCCCCCACCCAGCTCCTCCCACATACTGAAACAGGGGGGGGGTTATAAAGCAAATTTTGTAATTTGACAGTTTGAGATTGTCTTCCTGCTCTTACTGAAGATACTAATCTCTATAATGGAAAACTGGAAGTCAGAAATAGCGTTCCATGTTTCCTGCAGCACGTTTTTGCACAATCTCCGATTCATCTACTGAACTCTTTTCTCAGGGTTTTTTCTTTTTCTCTTTTGGTAATATTCTTTCTCAATATTTTTAAATAGTAAAATAGAGTTCTTTTGTACTCTGTCAGTCTTTCAGTTTTGTTTTGATGGCATATCTTCTACTTTCCGGCATGCTATTTTTTTTTTCTAAATTAAAAAAAAACATTATTTTGACTGGTGGCAGCATGCCATGATTAGGCACCTTGTAACAAAAAAGTGTGATTCAGTGATACAAAATACACCTTTTCGTGAATGCTCAGCCAAAACAATTTGGCAGTTTTATTGTTTACCTCCTCGTTTTGTTTGCTGAAAAATTGGAGCATTATTCTAAGCTCTTACATCCTTTAATAATCTTTGGAAAATTATTCATCCAGTCTGCAAATAATTTACCTAATTATGTTATTGTCTCAATTTTTGTTTTGATTTTATAAGAAGTATCTGCAACCTGTAATTTCTGCAAAGCTGAAGTTGCCAGGTATCATATTAAATCTCCCTTCTTATTTCCAGAAGGTATGTATGTGCTCTGCAGACAGCTATATCCCCTTTGGCACATAAGACTCCAAAACTTTTTTTGGCATCATATTTTGTTTGATGTTTTGTTATCTTTTTTTAGTTTTTTTTTTAACTCCAGTGACATATGCTAGGCTTAATTGTTGGAAGAGATTCAGAGTGAGCAGCAGCACTATGAAGGTATGCTGGCCCATTTTTGGTTTATGCTCTTTTCAAGATTCTGTAATTAATTTTCAGTTAATTACGGACCAGAACGACTTCACGGATTTGGGAAGTTTCTTCCAGCAGGCTCTGTGATTGGGTTTGGCGAGGCTCTTGCTTTCTCACGAGATGTTTTTTGGCTCCCACCTCGTGCTGCTGTTCCTCAGTTGTGGCCATCCACATGGTGGCACTGGGGGTGTCACAGTGAGACCCCCAGTCCCACACCTTGGCATGGGGTCTCAGGCCACCACCAGCTGCATCCCATAAGGCAGCAGCCTCTGGGATGTGCCCTGCTCTGCCACCAGGATGGCACAGAGCCTCCTGGTGCCACTCCCGTGTGCTGGTGCCTGGAGGATGAGAATGTTTTATATGGTGTCACTTGAGGCGATTGCCCCCCCCCTTTCTTGGGCAGGGTGGTCCTCACACCTCGGATGTGGCCTAGTGAGCAGGCATCCCTCCCTGTTCTGCATGTTCAAAGAAGGGGCCCTCTTCTGCCATGGGATGTGCAGAGGGGACAAAAATGTGTGGAAAGATCAGTTCCATGCAGGGCTGGGATCCTTCCCTGCCTCAGCTCTCCTGTGAAACACTGCCTAGACTTCCTGGCGTTGGTCTCCCACAGCAGTGAGGAGCACCTTGCTCAGGGACCCTTTGGATCTGGAAGGGACATAAAATAGATTTCACCTTGCAAATTACACAGTTCATCATTCTGTCTGCAGAGGCTGCCTGTGAAATCCGAGTCTTGGGTCCGCATACATTTACACATGTAAGACACTTGGTGCACAAGATGTTGGGTGTGATTTGTAGGCTTCACTGGCAGATACTCTTATTTTTTACGCATTGAAACATTTCAGTAATCTGAAAAATAGGTTAATTAAGATAGACAGTAGTAAGATATAGTACTTCACCTTTTTGCCCAGCTTTCTGTTTTCCGTTTAAGAACTCATACTAGTAGGTTTTTAAATTGCACTATTATTTTCAGTTACTGGAGCTTATATGGTTTATGTTATTGTTGTTCCTATCTTTCTGAGAAAAAAAGAGAAAGAAAAGAAAATCTGAAAACTTAGGGAAAACATAAATACAGCAAAAGTGTATCCTCTTATTTTTCTTTAATATTTTCTACTAACCAAGATTTCATACATTTTAAAGGAAAATAAACCCCTTTGTGTAAGACACAAGCAATTTGAGGTATGCATATGGTTAAATCTTATTTTTCATTTAAACTTTAACTGCAAAGTATTTTGAAATGCCATTAACTTTAATGCATTTTTATTTGCATTTATTATGTAGCATTTTCTTCTGAGGGAATCTAGTCAATAATTTTTTAGCTTGAACATTCAGCTGGGTTTTTATCAGTTCTTTTAACAGACTTTCACAAGCACCAGCAGGTTGGAAAAGACCTTTGAGTAATAAACAATACAATTTAAATAATAAGTAAGTAACAAATAAATAATATTTACATAAGTAATAAATAAGTAATAGATAAAAGTAAGTAATAGATAATTTGGCTGTTGCTGTTGAAGATGTTGTAGGAGCCAATTTGTTCAGCAATTAACCTTTCCTTCTTTTGTGTCCGTCGTACTCCGTGTGTAGTGCTCTTGCCCTGCTCTTGGTGTGACCCTCTAACTTTCCAACTTGAATCATCCTTATGAATAGAACGTTTAGAATGTTTGGATGTTAGGAAAAGTTTCTCCACTGGAATGTCTGTAAAGCATTGGAAGAGGCTCCCCAGGGAAGGATGTTTTCCTTCAGAAACCATGCTTAGAGACATAGTTTAGTGGTGGACTTAGAAGTGTTGCATTAAGGATTGGACTGAATTTTTTTAAAGGTCTTTTCCAACCTAAATGATTCTGTGATTCTTAAATATTGTAAATAACTATGAGAACAGTCACATGCTACAACTATTAATAAGTTATTTGTGAATGATGGTTAAAAATGCAGAATTTTGAAGAGGACTGGTAATGTCAGTAATCTCTTGGGCATCAATTAAAGGCAGTATTGAAAGTGTGTCCTTGTACTTGGAATTTTGCTGATGATTTTATTCTGTGTGAGAAGGCAGCTGGAGAAGATGCACTGCAGTGGTCCAAGAGCCCACAACTCCCATCTAGCAGTCCCTGATCAAACTCCTAATTGGGTTTTTATGTTTTGTTTTTTCACATTTTCCCAGTTCCAGCTCTCCCTTCTGCAAGTGCCCAGCTGCCAGCAACATTTGTCTTTCCTCCAGGAACAGCCTTTCAGGCTTTTGGCGTGGGGCTGCTGAACTCCAGACTTCCCATTCTATCTTCTAGACTTTCCACTGCACCATTCAAGGCACAGCACCCTTGGTTGCCAGCCTCGCAAAGGAGCTGCATCCCTGCTGGGAGTGTGTCCCAGCCTGCCCCATGTCCTGCAGTGGTGCTGTGCACTCAGGCTTTTGGGGGGCTGTCTGATTTTGGCTGTGCAGGCTCAGAGGCTACTGTTTCCCCAGAGCTTCATGTTCTGTGTGTGGTGCCTTGCTTTGGTCCAAAACACAAGTAAGGAGGGTGATCACAGTTTTCTGAGAGGAAGCTTTTCAGCATTTCTCAAAGTTGTTACGTGCAGCTCTTGGTGATGCTTTGTTTTTTCCTGTATCACCAAATTATCACTTCCACAGTGGTATTATTACAGCTTCCTTCCACAGTGCTGTAAGTCCATATCCTTTTTACTCTTCCTCACAGTAAAAACAGTTTCTGCTGTGAAAACCTGCCTGTGTCTCCTGTTCCTCTTTCTTCCAGAGCTGCTGGTTGCCACCAGAACCCTTCTGAAATCTGCCCCTGTGGTCTGTGATGATGTGTTTCCATTACTCACTTCCCCATCACTGGGAGAAGCTGTAGGAGCAGGAGGAACTTGTCCTTTTCACCGAGCAGTAGCTTCAGAGAGTTTCCACCTGAAGAACAGGGCATGAAGATTTAACTTGCCATGCTTGCAACAACCTTGGCCAAAGTAGGGTGGGCTCACAATGCTGAATTGTGGGTTTTGTTTTGAATTTTATTTCCTGCTCCCCCCCTCCCCCTGCAATTCCCAAGTGCATGGCTTTCTATTTTTAGGACCTGTATTTTGCTAAAATAAGTGAGAGGTGTGGCAAGCATACCTGGCTCAAAAAGCAGCCCTTGGAGTCCCATGGCAGTCAAAAGAGCATTTCCCAGCAGGTTATGAAGGGAACACTGAGCACATTTAAAGGGAGTTCCATGATACCCCACATCTTAAGCCTTGGAAATACACAGCAGCAAGAAGCTGGTATTTAACAGAGAGGGAGGCAAGGTGAAGGCACTGTGTGGAGTGTTTTTAAACCACCCAGTACACACCTTCCTGCACACTGGGGCTGGTGATTTGTGTGCTTTTGTAGTTCTCTTCCATCAGCTTTCCCAGGTCGTACAAATGGGTAATGGTACAGATTTGCCATTACCCCAGAAAAATGGTTAATATTATATATACAGTGTTTTCTCTAATGTTCAGGGTGATTTATTGAAGCAGGAGATGACCAGGGCTATACTATCTTTTCTTTTTTAATGACTAATCGTGAATTAGATGGTGAAAAATATGGCCAAGAAGACTGCAGAACATAAACAGCCAGCTTGTATTTCACAGGTACCGTTGCTGTTCTGGGAAGTGGGGTAGATAATTTCTAGAAGATGAGGGACAGCCCAGCAGCATTCAGTGTATCAGGAGTAAGGTCATTCAACAGAAATCTGAGTTGATAAAAACTGGGGATATGGAAGTTGTACAGATGAGGAGACAAACGTTCTAAAAATTTTTGTTGTTTGAGGGGAAAAAGTCAAGTGGGAATGTGGTAATGACATACCCAGAAAGACCACAGAGGGAAGGGCAGCACTTACAAAGCTTAGTTCTAGTAAGAACAAAAAATGAAACACTGTTTAGCATTGAGTGGAAGTCTGAGCACTTAAGATACGGAATGAGAGGTGCTGTGGTACAGTTTGGTTTTGAAGGACTCTGAAGTGCGTGTTGAGAACCTGTGCCTCCAATGTAAAATGTGAAGTTTTAGACATGATAAAACTGTCTATCAGGGTTTTATCGTGTTGTGATCAGGATGGAGGGCACACAAATCATGGAACACACATGGAACACTGGATATCAACCCAAATAAAAGCAAGAGAGAAGACTTGGATGAGGAGTGCCTGCAGAAGGTTGGATGGGAATGGGTGTCTTGGGAGGAACGTTGTCGCTTGGCATAAGGCAGAAACCAGCTACCATAGCCAAGAGTATTTAGTCTGGTACAGTCAAAATCTGTTCTCCAAAGTTTCCTTAACTTTTTTTAAAATAAAATTATTACCAATGCTCACAGTTCACACTTCTGGTGTTTCATTCCAACAGGTGTCTTGGAGTTGAAGGTGATCTCATCTTCGCATTTGTTGTTGAAATTTTACTGCTTGTCTGTATTTGATGTCAAATAGAATAATCAAAGTCACTGATGTATTTAGTAGACAACTCTTAGCTCAAAAATTATTGAATTTGCCATATGTTTGAAGAATGAATAAATAATCAGTTAAAAAATGAGTTTTGGGAGCATCTGAAAAGGACTGATTAAGATTGGCTTTCATCAACATTGTAATTTTCTTTAGTAAGCTTTTTTTTAAGGTTTTGTTTATTGGATGATTTAAGTATTTACTAAATACTTTTCTTTTGAAATTAATGAAGGAGTACAAGAGAGAGTTCTATATACCAAAAATGCTAGATGTGAGATTGTGTTATGTGATTTTGGGATTTAATATGAAATATAATATATGTGAGGGGGGGAATTTTCATACTTTAGTCATTTCTCATTAAAAAGCTTTATCAAAACCAGCTTGATTTGATTTTAACAGGAAACCACTAATTGGCATTTGGTGAAAGTTGTTCCCACACAGGGAGGAGTACCCCTATGAAACTGTTATTTTTCATTTAATTATCACTTCGAGGATTGCTGAGAAACAAGCAAATGTGTTAGACATTTTCCCTGACAACCTAAATATTCCTGTAAAATGCACTTTGGATCTCAGCTTTCTTTTGTCACATTTGTCCGCTGTCTCTTCATGAATGCTTAGCCTAAAACTCAACTTTAAAAAGGGATTAATTCCTCTGTCTCTTACCCAAACTCCCCAGTGCCTTTCCTTCTTAATTGTTGTGCTCATCACTGTCCCACATGCTAGACAGGTGGGTAACCTGAGCTTCATCCTTGGGTCAGACCTCAAAATGCACAAGATTTGGTCTGGGCTTTCACCTGAAGGTTTTTGAGACAACTGCTGTGTGCAAATGCTGGTGTGAGGTGCCGCCTCCCTGCAGGTGTTTGCATTTCACTGCTCAGTATCTCGAGCTGTAAGTGTAATCAGAAGAAAATGTGGATTTTTCGTTAAAATATTATAAGATTTCTCATAAAGTGGGCATCTAATTACTCAAAATGGTGTTCTTCCAGAGTGGTTTCTTGTTATACCGAAAGGACATCTGGAGTAGAGCCCTGCTGAGGGTCTGGCAGTGACTGTAACGATTACATGTATAACAAAGTAGAGGGTAAATATGTAGATGTACAGATTTGGATCAGAACTCAAAAGCATCTTCAGTTCCAGTGTCAGATGCCAACATTATGGCATTTTTGGTACAGATTGGGATGTTGAGAAGTGCGAGTTGAGGCATGGAGAAATGGGATATCTGAGTGCAGCTGCTGAGGGGACTGCAGGGAAGAAAGGAGCATGGTTGTGTGATGATCCTGAGTTAAACTTAGAGTCGGCGAGGTGAAATTGTTGCAAAAACAGGCAAGTCTTATGTGATGCAAAGAAATCCCTCTGTTTCTTGTCAGAGCTGGCAAGTGTGGGCCTGGTGATTGTGTCTGGTTTCAACACTTCTGGGCAGGGTGGTGGGGATGGGGCAGCCTTGCAAAATTGTCACATATGTCTTTGTGCCAGTTGGTGGGATTGCAGTACCTGTGGTACCTTTGTGAACTGAAAGATGTCTCTCATCTCTTCTGGGACTTTGTCCAGTGTGAAGGTGTTTGCAGGTCCCTTGATAACCCACTCTGTTTTTTCACATCAAGTCTTTAAGTTTAGAAAGGTTCCTTTAAGATCTAAATGGAATCTTTCTTCCTGAAATTTCATATCATGGGCCTGAAGAAAGATGTATACAGATTAGAGACTGTCCAGGGAAGAGCAAGGATAATAAGATGCTTACAAGGAAAAGAGAAGAAAAATATGGAAAAGAAAAAAGAAACTAAGGGTCAAAGAAACTCATTTCCTGTTAGTGTAGAAGGGAGAGACTTTAAGAAGGTCATGATACCAGTCTTTCAATTCAAAAAGTGGTGTAAAAGAGGACAAGAATGATAAGTTGTTCTTCATGGCCACTGGGGGAATGATGGAGAGAAATCAACTTTACTGCAGACAACAATGATGCAGCATTGGAGATGTTGGGAGAACACTGAGTGGTTAGACGTTGGAGGAAGATGTGGGATATTGTGGAATTCCCTCTATTGGAGATTAATAACATACTGAGTTGGGCAAAGTACGGTTGATCCTGCTCAGGGCAATAGGATAAACTGCTTCAGATATATTGTTTCTGTGCTCCAGCAGCATTGCACTGCATCATATATTACCATCTGTTCCAAACAAAAGCAAACTGCAAACACTTCTGAGGTTGTTCTATAAGCAACCAAAGTAATATTTACCTATGGCAGTCTGTTTTATTAGGAGCTTAAATCCAACTAGAATAAAGAACAAAAATACATCTAGGTGAACATAATGAAAATAGTACACAACTACTATTAAAATGTGCATCAGATGCTCCTTCTTTCATCTGTGCTCTACCTCCCTTTTTGGTATCCAGATATAAACCAGGAATAAGAATTACACTTATGGATGGTCTAGTTCTTTGCAGGGTCTGACCAAAGGCAAATAAAATGTGATATTTCCATAGATCAGACTTCATGCACATTTATTCCTTGTCTTTAAGCTGTATGGTCATGTCAGATTAAAGTGTTATTTATTAATTAGTAAACAGTGTGCCAGACTATGTCATTGTTTCAGTTATGCCTTCCATTTCATTCTACTGAATTCAGTCATTGGATTGGAGCTTATTGTCCAGTAAAAGCTTCCTTCTGCCACTGGAGGATAAGAAATTAGGAAATTTTCTTTGCTTTGTTAATTAGACTACTGATTCCTCAGGCTCAACAGTAAGCGATAGCATTTTCTATCACTTGCTCCTCTGGGTCACAGCTGTGAGAAACAGATTTTAAAATTTAATTTGCTGTATGAAGCCAGGACCTTTGTTTTCTTCCTCACCCGCTGCAGTCTCCCTTTCTTTGCATGTTTAGACAGACTGCTGGGTGTCTTCGACATATCCCAAACACCATTGCAGAAATCCCCTTTGAAAGGCCTCTGCTTTGCAAGAGTCAAGTCCTTTTGGCCATATGTCTTACATGATAAAGTAATTTTGGGCTCTCCTTTTAAGTCTCTGTGCAAGTTGTCCCTGCATCAGTAGTTGCTTTTTGTTTGCTTCTTCCTCTTGGTCTCTCCAGTTAAAGCAGTGACTCATCTGCTTGCCCATGTTCCTCCCAGACTTGTACCTGATCCTTTCTTCTCACACATGGCACAACAGGAGTTGGACTCATGGATCTTTGTGGGCTCCATCCAGCTCAGGGTATTCTATGAGTCTAACACTTGCAGTCACATTTAGAAGTTCTTCCTCTTCTGGAGCTACCTGAAAATCAGTGATTTGCTTACCAAAGTGAGTAATGGCTTTTTATGGAACATTTAGGGTCCTATCTTGGTGGTCCTTCTGTGTTTCTGGAAGAAAAGAAGTGTACCTGAGTGCACTTTGTAGGGAAAACGGGATAATGCTATAAGATCTTGTTTGCATTACTGCTTTTCATATTATTCCATGCATTCCCAGGCATATGTATGTGTTTATGTATGAAGTCTGTAATATTGTCTAAAAATTTCTCAGTAAAACCTCATTCCCATTGTGCTAGACAACTAAGTGAAAAAACGTCTGTACCAAGATAGCTCAAAATTTTCATGTCAAGATACAACAGATTTGGGGGAAGGGAAAGCACTATTTGTGGTAGCAGTAAAATAGCTAATGAGAACAGATGTCAGCTCATTGAAGTAAGTGAAGCAAAGTCACCAGGCAAACATGATGAAAAGATTCAGAGGAGGGGAAAGTGGCATTTTGATGGAGCATTTATCTGTACAAAGGTGGAGGCACTGAGTGAGGGCTCAGAGAAGAGCCTGCCTTGAGTCAGAGCTGCCTGGAGGGGAGAATTGGCACCTTTGGTAACTGTGGTGCAGCAGGGTCCTGGAGGTTGTTTTTGGAGAGCAGAGGCAGGTGGCAGTGGCAGGGTGTGCAGGGAAACCCTTGAGCATTTGGCTGGCATGGTGTGGAAGGGAGAAAGCTGGCAGCTGTGGAGGCTGGGAAGGAGGTGGTGGTTGTAGCTCAGGTGTGGAGCTTGGGCACTGGACCTGGATGGAGGAGCCCAAGTGTTTGAAATGCAGGTGTTCACTGGTGTGTGTACAGCACAGTTAGAGGTGGCCACAGTGGGTTTGTTTTGCAGCATATTGTCTACCCTCAGGCTGCCTAGACCACTAGTGGTACAGCACATGCTTAGAAATTATCCCAAATTACACCTCATTTGAAGTGCATATAGTAATTTGCACACACACACACCCACCCCCCCCCACCCCTTGTCTTTTATGTTTTGTGTATTTACTCCAATTGCTGCTTTCTCTTCTCCTTTACATCTTTTTTAAACCTCCACCATTTTTGTGTCCTCTGCTGTGTCCATTCTGGTTTCCCCTCTCCCTCCACTAAAGTTCTCTGCTTTACACTAGAAGTAACATATGTTCTTATAATATGCTTTTGATATCCCCCATGGATCCAAATATGCATAGAATATAATAAAAATCTGTTGGGTCGGGATCAGCTTGGTCCTGGCTCTGGCAGAGCTTTATAGATGTGATTAAATAAAGATCTTAGTCATCCAAATTGTGACTTCAGGTATACAAACAATAAGCGATTTTCTGATGGACATCAAGGCAAGCTCTGAATATCATCTTTAAAATAAATAAATTTAGATTCTAGGGCATTGTCATCGCAAGTCTTGTGATTCACCCTACATGGAACTACAGATAATTTTCTAAACTTCACATTTAGCTTGCTTTTTTACGTTCAGGGCACTGGAACATTGTGCAGAGCATGTTACGTTGTTCGTCTTCTAAACTTAAACACTAGTACAATTCTACAAACAAGCTACTATCTTAGAAATCTGCTGAATTAAATAATAATATTTATGGAGTTTATCCACTATTAAAAATATTTTGTTCTTTGATGTCTCTGGATCCCATTTTTTTTTTACAGTAATGCGGTGACAATTACTAATTTTGAGCTTATGAATAATAGTGATTGGGTGTGTGGAGTCCATAACTTAATTCATGTATATTCCCTGGGCACAAAGGGAGTATATTATATATATAATCCACATGTATTATCTCCCTCTAGACCCAACTTGTACAGCATGTATTGGTATTTTTAAAATGAGAGTGTGGTAGTTTATCTGTCTTGTGGCTACCCTAAGCCCTCAAACTTTTACCCTTAAAAATAAGGAATGCCATAACTTGTAGCTGATGTTCATGTTAATTTGTATTCCAAAGCCAATTTACAATAGGGCCACATTCAGATAAGTGTCCTGTTATTGGACCTAGAGTAGCATTGCAGATGACTAGAAACCTATTCAGCATTTTACAGGTGGCACAAAAACTCCCCCATGCTGAGGTAGCAGAATCCCTGTTTCAGCTTCTGGACAGGAGACTTCCATGTGAGGAGTCAATACTAAGGAACCAGCTGACGAACTGACTTGTATTTGTTCCACTATTTATTGTTAGAGCTACAGAGAATGGCTGTTGGAAGTGCCATTTTAAAATTCGAGTTTGTGACTTTTCAAATGTTTCACCTTCTTTTTTTTTTACTTGAGGCATAAGGAGCACCTAAAATACTCAACAAACAAAAGTCATGACAGATATTTGAGATTTTAACCTTGGGTATATCTGTGGTGTCTTTCTCTGTTGTTTGTTTTTCTTCACCTACTACTCTGTCTCAGGTGATTTAAAAATTATATATAATATGATATTCTGGCTGCAGTAACTCTGAGCAGGAGGGCAAGAAGTCCTGCAGTCACTGCTACACAGCCATTTATTTGGATGAAACTCTTGTCCTAACTCCAGACAGGCTTCAGACATCAGCTTTGTCACTTGAAATGCCCCATCCTTGCTCCATCCCCTGGCCAGTGTGGACAGCCAGGAATTTCTTGAGCATTTTCAGGGAGTAAAACTGATGGGGATGGCTTTTACTCTCCATTTCAGTCACTTTTGTAGCTGGTACTGGAGTGAGAGAGCAAATGTGAAAAACAGCTTTTAAAGAGTGTCTCGGAGTATGTACTGCTCAGTTTGTATTTAATCTTTACTTGTTGGTTTCTGTGGGAGTTACCAAACCAGTTGAGCTACAGCACTGGCGTGGAGCCAAATGAAAAATACAGTTTTCTTCACTGTAAACATGACTGTCAAGCAGTAATGTTTTTTCTCAGCTTCATTTTAAAGGCATTATAATGGAAGAAAATGAAACTAAAACACATTTTTATGCCAGTTTTATACATGGAAGAATGTTATTTCTTTCTTTTTATTTTAATAAAGAACTCTTGGGGAATGAAACATACAAACTTATGTATTAAGTATGTGATCAGTTATCTGTGCTGCAAGATACTTGATGGAGTTGGTAAACCAACACGTTTTTTTATTCTGGTGTAGTTATGGTGCAAATGCTTTTTATTTTTGCCTCTGCAAACATGAAAGATGTGTAGAGTTCTTTATTTTTAGTCCTGTTTTGATAACAGAAAAAAAATAATGCCTGATAAACTTAATGAATAACAGCAGCAAACACTAATCTCTCCTTCAGGGTTATTTTTAAACTCTGTTTTCAGTGTCCAATGGCTCTGTTAACTCATCATCAGACATTCAGCTGAGCTCACTCATCGTTGCTTTGCTTTTGGGATTTATTTTGTTGAAAAATCTGTAAGTCCAGCTTTGCCTTTCTAAGATAAATGCAAACTATATTTAGTGCTCACCAGGACATCCTTGTGTAGGTGCAACTGCACCACATGGGGAACCACTGCATTTTCATTTCCTTTTCAGGACTGAACTTCCCAGGGTTATCTGCTTTGCCTATGACTCCCTCTGTTTTATTTTGCAGAGTGAGGAAAATGCTTGTTTAACAAAATGATCAGCTGCTGCTCTGTAAAATGAATTTTTGGGTACTAGGACTGAAAATGACATCTTGAAGAATGGATGTTGCATCCATGTAACTTGATGCACTGGAGGATAAAAAAATCCTTCAGTTGTGTTTTGTTGTTTGAATAAGCTTTTTTAAGAATTTCGTAATAGAAAAGTAAGAAATAGGATTTGAATGGACTTTTAGAAGGATCTTCTCACAATTCCCCTGTCTTGAGACAGAATAAGCTGCAGTAAAACCTTTGCTGGCAGATACTTGTCTCACCTCTTCCTTATAACTTCAAATGGACAGCTATTCCTATGTAACCTGTGCTAATGCTTTTGATAATTAGGAGATTTTGAAGTGGATGTGTTTCGCTGAACAAGAGATCTTGAAAATTTATTAGGAGCAGCACATTTTTATTTGCATATGCAATCCTTTTATTAAAAAATTCAACTTGTCTCACTTGGTCTGTATGTCTGCAGGCATGGAGGAAATAAGGAGTTCTCAAAAGTAGACATACATCCTGTTGGTGAATCAATGAAATTAATTTCCTTCACCTAATTTCCTCCAGCTCTCAGAAGGGAAAGTGGTAAAAGTTAAAGATCTCGGGTTCTCTGTAGGCTACCTGAGGGTTGTTGGTGCTGAGATCAGCCAAGAAGATCCTTCATGGTGTGACGGAAATGACTACAAACTGATGTTGGGATTTTGGGCTCCCTGCTCCGTGCAGGACATGCTGCAGTAGCAGTGAAATTTTTTTTTATCTTTTGAATGGCATAGTCAAGGAGCATCTCTTTGGGCACCTTTCAAGATCTTGTGTATGAGTAGTAGCATCACTGTTTTCTGTAGCAGTGCTTCATGTTTGCCCTAATAAATATTTTTTTTTCTGTTGAATCTTGGGATGAACCATCTCCTCTGAGTTCAAGGTACTGTCCCAGCAAGGAAGTGTTGAAAACAACAGGCTATTGTTGCACTTGGGTGTGCGTTGTCCTGGACCCTGAGCGTCTGTATCCTGCCTTGCACATTCCCAGCCACTGGCTCTGGGCAGGCAGCCCCAGTGTCAAGGAAACAGTGAAACATTGATGGCTGCTGTCACCAGAAATGGTCTGAGGGCAGCAGCAGCTCTGCTCTTGAGGGGGGTTTCTTAAAACTTTGGTTTGTAGAAGAGTGATGAGGTGGTTCTGTGGGTCTTGTCAGGGAGTTTTCTGCGCCGTAAGTAAGAGGAGCAGGAACAAGCTTTGAAAGCATCTCTGGAGCTAGTGGCATGGCATGCTGAGCTGGAGTGGAAGTGAACATTTTGGAGAGGTGGAAGTCATCCAGAAAGGATCCTGGAACTGCAGAAAAGGGGTTATGTTTAAGGAAAGATAGGGGAAGGGGATGAATGATGGGGGAAAAAACTTTAGGAGGTAAACTTGGGAAAGGATATGGACTAGGAAGGGGCTATTTGCAATAGTATTCCAAGTGGGAGTGAGATAGGCTTGTATTTACTGATGACAGTAAAAGGAATGTTGTAAGAATCAAGAGACAGGAAGATAAAGGTCCAGACAAGGGTTTTAGCTGTGTCCAAATAGATAAGAAAGACTTTGTTTGAGGAAAGTTACTCTGAAAGATCTGCAAGCACTAAAATGTAGTTCATTATTTATTTATTTTAAAGATTTTTTTGTTGTTGTTATAACAAAACAACATGAGTAAGTTGATGAGTAAGTTGTTTTTGTTGTTGTTTCCCAATTGCAAAAAGGGCGATGATGGGCTTTTGGTTTGGTTCTTCATGTCTGTTTTTTTAACAGAATTGTCTTGATTTTTCATTCCAATTCTTTCTTCACACTATGGCAAAGTTGGGAATGCAACCCACAGGGAATGGCTGGCCTCTCTTCAAGGAGTTAAAGCACCATAATGTTGCTGGCTTCTAAGAGTACTTAGTAAAGAAAAGTAGGGCAGGTAGAATTAAAGAGAAAAAACCAAGGAAATTAAAAGAAAAGGGAAGGCAAATCATCAGAGACATGTTGATAGCAGTGAGAAAGGTGTTACATGAGGTTCAGTCTTCCTACTTAAAGTGGATAGATATTTAAGTCTTATTTCAGAATTACTCAAGAGAAAGGGGTAAACCTTTTATGGGCATGTCAAAGCAGCAAAAGGAAAGGGGCTTGACTAACTTGGGCTGTTCAAAATGGATTGACTACATTTCAAGTTGAGACAAAAGCTGAGGAGGGGTCTGGGTCTGCTAATACTGTGCAGATTTCTTTTGATGACCAATGCAATGGAGAGCATGAATTGCAGTCTTGTAGGTGATAAGTGATTACAGTTGTGAAATGTTTAGTTGACACCGACCACAGTAACTAGGATGCTTTATGCATGTCTGCATGGAGGCAGATACTGGACATTCTGTCATGTATAAAAACATCCAGTAAAGCAGTGAAAATGAGCTTAGAGGTGTCTTTTGATCCTTTTTCCAGTGTGACGATGCACAGGCAGTGAGGTATTTCTTAAGGTCCTGCACCTGTTCCACCTAAGAACTTTGAGATTATACTTTGGCTTTCATTTCCTGTGTAAAGCCCAGGGTTTTCCTGGCTTTCTGTACTGATCTGGTTCTCACGTTGCTCATCTCCACAGCCCGGAAGTCCAAAAAGTTGGGGAAATTGAAAGGGATGCACGAAGAGCAGCCCCAGCAGCGGCAGCAACCACCCCCGCAGAGCCCCGAGGAGGGGACGACGTACATCGCGCCCGTGACCGAGCCCTCTGTCAACACTGCACTTGTCCCCCACATGTCTGCTATCTCACCAGCACTTACTCCCTCTCCTGTGAAGATCCTTGAAAGCATTGAGCCGGAGATCGTGTATGCAGGATACGACAGCTCGAAGCCGGACACGGCTGAGTACCTGCTCTCCACCTTAAACCGCCTGGCCGGCAAGCAGATGATTCAGGTGGTGAAGTGGGCAAAGATACTTCCAGGTAGGACCGTGTGTCATCTGCTGAGATGTCACTTCACTGTTGATTTTAGCTCAAAGAACTGTTTGCTTGACAAATTGCATCTTAATCCATGGACTGGATTTCATCTTTAATCCAAACCAGAAAACTGGCGACTGGGGGGTGTGAGGTGAACCTCTGAGAGAAGATAGTTGGGGTTTTTTTCTCATTTTATGTAATGTTTGCTTCATGTGTCTGTGGTTGATATTTATAAAGCTTTCATTTTCGGTAGTAGCCTCTTAAGAAGAAAACGTTTTTTTGCTACTGGAATGAAAAATTACGGTTTTACTTTTTCCAAAGTGGGAGTGTTGCTCTTGTTTGTGAATACTGGAAAAGTAGTAAGCAATGTGTTTGGTGATGGTTTGACCAGCCCTTGTAGTTCATGGGTTTTTTCTGGTTTAATCTCTAGGATTTAGAAACTTGCCTCTCGAGGACCAAATTACTTTAATTCAGTATTCATGGATGTGTCTGTCGTCGTTTGCCTTGAGTTGGAGGTCGTACAAACATACAAACAGCCAGTTCCTCTATTTTGCTCCAGACCTGATCTTCGATGAGTAAGTATTCTTTAATGGCCCTTTTCAGTGCAGGCTGGAAGGATTGCTGTCTTTATTTGGTTTTTCAGGCATACTTGCAGTCTAAGAAAATTTCAGCTAATTCTGGCTTAAAAAGCAGCTGAAGTTTTAATTTTTTTCAGTGACTCACATTTCAATTGCCAAAGCTCTGATTACTGCTGTCCACTTCTCCTTATGTATGGGGATGTGTTCTCAAACTGGGACCATCCCACTGGTTGGAAATGTGACTGATACACAACCACGATTTATAGGAAAGAACATTTTTTGGTATCTACTGGAGCTCGGAAAAATATCCAACTTCTAGGAAATGTGAATGTTTAAATTACTGGGGTTTTTCAGAGCAGTCATATAATGGTGCTTTTGTTAACAATGTACAGCTGTTCAATGTGTTTTCTTGACAGTCTTAATTACCCTTCTTTGCGACCGTGAAAGAAGCCAAAATGTTTTTTCAGTAATGAAACATAACTTCTTTTATGATGCATTCAGACAAAAAGAAGGATCCATCTGAGTATGTGTTCCTTCATATTTTATGTTTGTATGTGTTTAGTGCTTTGCTTTTGATGACTATAATTTAATTTCTGTTCCGTTCTCCTAGTGTTTATTACAAGACAGTAAAGTCAAAAATCTTAAGTGAATGCACAGGCAGTCAAATGGGGCTTGCATCATTTGCTTATCCCAGAAGGTTGGGATTTTTTTCTAGAGGAAAAAGGGAGACATAATCAATTGGATATGGGTGCACTTGGGGGGAAAACAAACCAGGAAAAATTTTAACAAAAAAATAACTTACTACTTAATCTCCTGATGCATTCTGAAATCTTTTTCTTGGAAAGGATGCTTTGTTGCTGTCCATCTTAATAGTCTGTCTTTGATTTAGGAATCCTTAAATAATTAATAAGTATGTGATGGGTCCCAAAACAGTGAGCAATATCAAATAAGAATTGTTTGGTTTGGGTTTTTGGTTTTTGTTTTTTGTTTGTTGTTTTTGTTTTTTTTTAAAAGGAAGAACTGGTGATTTACTGCATGTGGCTGAAAATGTAGTGTCAGCCATTTTCCTTGTTGAAAGCACCTCCATTATGACTTGAACATTAGAGAATTGTCACTGGGAAAAAAGAAAAAAAGGCATCTGTAACTAGAGCTAAGTGAAAATGTGAACTTTGAAGAGTTTAGTTCTCCTAGGGGAGTGTAGACTAAAAGTTCAAACACGAAAGCAGCTTTCCCTCATCTCAAGAAAGTCAGTCAGGGGGTCAGAATTTATTGGACAGAGAAATCAATCCTGCTTGCAAATAAAAGTATGTGCATTGCTTGCTCTTGTTGTACTGCAGCTAAAAGCAACTTCAAGAATTCGAGATCAGTTGTGAGTTTTATGCTGCAAGCCTTGAAGATAGGTACCAGTAGAATTATACTGAGGTTGAGGTAGAGATCCAGTTGGAAAAAGGAGTGCAAAATTAAAGCATCCCAAACCTGATATGTAATTGAGCTAGTGTTCTGGTCTCCTGTGTATTTGGCAATATACTCATTGCAGAGAGAAGGCAATTGCTTATAAATAGAGGAAAAAAAAATTGCCAGGAGATGTGAGAGGGGGACAGGGCCTTTTGAAGTAGCTAATCAGGGCAAGATATTTCCCCGGAGGTAGGAGAGTAGGATGTTTGGTGTTCACTCCAAAACAGTAATGGGCACATCTCTGGAATGGGAAGGGGTTTTTTGTGTGTCATACTCACTGGGCATCACAACAGGCTTTTGTTCCCAATTTCTCACGTTGCCACTCAGCATGGTGGTTGAGACTGCGTTTGGAGTCTGAGCTGAGGGCTCTCTGGCAAAGTAAAGCTGTTGAGAATCTGCAGAGAGCCAGTGGAGGTTTCCCAGGGTGGTCAGGGCTGATTGGGACAGTGAGGAACCTGATGGAGCAGTGCAGATTTAATTGCACCCTTCAGCTTCCTAGTGAGTTGTAGAAGAGTCTGGCTCTTCATGGAGGTGCTCAGGGGAGGAATGAGAGTTTGTGGTCCCAAGTTTGAAACAACAACACACTGCCTCCTGGGCATCAGGAGAAGACATTTCTGAATGAGATGGTGAATCAGCCCAGCAGGTGCCCAGGGAGACCTTGGAGTCTTGGTCCCAGATGATATCCAAGCCTTCACTGGGAAAAGCCCCAAGCAGCCTGCTCCAATGTCAGAATTAGCTCTGCAGGGAACAGGGGGTTGGACTTGAGACCTCCAGAGGTCCCTCCCTAGCTACTATTTTGTAGTTCTAAGTTAAGAAATGCAGTTCTAATTTAAGAATTGCTTTTCCCATTTTTGAGGTACGGCCATAGTTTATTTGCTAGAACTGTACAAGCTGGCCAGTACAGTTCAGTGTAGAAACCATTCCCGTAATACAAAATACAATACATATTTCTGTTCATGAACTGTTTTGAAACTTTGTTCTGAAACTGCTGAAGACTGGTCTTACCTTTACTTTTTGAGTACCATGAACTTGGAAATGTGCTGTGTAATTATAAGCACTGGCCTTTGTTTCTGTGCCACAGGGTTTGTTAGACCTCCCTGAGGTTTACTTGGTGAAACTTTGAGTGTTTTACTGCCCTTGGCATTTTAGGACATTTATTAATTGATGCAGAATGAAAGGGGGTGCTTTACAATGCCTTTCCTTTTACTGGTTTGAGAGACTTACATTTCTGTTATCACCTGGCCAAGATTTTCTTGGTATTTCTTGGTATTTCTTCATTTCTTCATTGTGTCTGGAGAGGTCATTTCCTGTTTCTATACAAGAAAAAATAAGAAATGCCCTTGACCAGGCCCTTGGTGCCCCAGAGGGTTCAGCATTTTCTTCAATGAACAGTTAAAAAGGAGTGAAAGTAGAGGTTGGCATTCGTGGAATTATGTGGCTTTGTTTTACATTAAATGAATTTTCCGTTTACTCTTAACTCCTGTGAATAAAAGGAACTTGTAATGTTTCTGGAGGGCCATGATATATGATCTTGTTTTCTTTTTTGTTCTGAAGGCCTGTAAACAAGGCAAATAGCAAATGAGGATTCGTGTTGTTAATAGCTGTTAAATGGAACTTTGATTGTATAAATACAGTGCAAAATGCCTCCGTACTCTTATGTGGTTTGATTTCCTGTTAGGCTTGTGGAAGACTGGAAGTATTTGTCTGCCTTCATTTAGTCATGCTACCTATCCAATTAAGTGTACTGTTTGTCTTTATGGTTCAGGCATATATTACATTGATTTAATTTGGCTTAACTGAACACGGAGATTTTAACTGAGGGATAAGAAAATGGCTGCTCAGCCTGTGACAGAAATGCCTAAAAAACAGCCTGAAAAGAGGCATAAAAGAGAGTGTTTTATGTTGTGTTTGTGTAAGTTATGGCACGTGCAGTTTTTTAACCCATTTCTTTCGTAACGTAGTGGCTGTTGTCAAAACTAATATTCTGTAGATAACAGCTTTGATTTTAACCCACAGTAAATCTTTAGAAGACTGTTATACAAATGACACCAGGTAATTCCAATTGAGGGTAAACACTCTTAAATAATGACTGCTGCATATGGGATAACACTCAAAATGTGTTGTAGTTATGTTTGTAGGCTGTGCAAACTCAAATTTGGGAAGTTGTAAAATTCCAAAATTAAGGTGGTCCGTGAAATCATCGTTTAAGCCCTTTGGGTACGTGCTTTGAAGACTGTATCTTAACAAAACCCTTAAGTTATGCTATCCCCTAATATTTTTCCCACACGACTCCTTTGATCAGGTTGGATAAGATGTAAGGATTATGTAGTGAGAAAGTCTTGGAGGTTTTTCTTCATTTGTTGTCATTGAGGAAGTCTTACCTTGAATCGATCTAGGAATTTGGGAGAACAGAGATATTAATGGGGAAGATTTTCTTAAGACATGGCAAAAGACTGTCCCTAATTCAAACTCTAAGCTCTGAGACTTTTCAGGTAGCTACTGCAAAAGTAACAGAAATCCTGCAAGGAAAAAACCCCATAACAGTTTATTTAACTCAAGGGAAAGAGAAAATTTCTCTCTAGGATTTAACCGAAGACTTTAGCTGAAATTTTCTAATCCAATTCAACCTGAGGCAGGCACATGTGTGGATAGTCTAAGTCCAGAGCATTAAATGAGTAAAATCATAAACAATTGAAAGCAGAAAACCGAACAGTGCTGGCTGGAATGGGTGCAAGAACAAAACAAGGTACATACAAAATCCCATGGTTTGTAATACCAGCTGATTTTCAGGGATTCTGGCTGAAGGTCTGCAAAATATTCTTTACTACAGGGAGCAGCCTTAAACAGGATTTCTAAGACATGGTTCTGGAAGGTAGGGCAGTTAGTTGCAACTTCCATTGCTCTTTCCCCTATTGGATGAATTAATCATAGAATTAATGGCTAAAATGGCTCTTTCCCTGGATGTGCCCTTTTGAGGGAAAAGTCCTCAGTATTTTTGAAAAGAAGTGGTGTGACAGTTCATGTCTACAAAAAATGGGCCCAGCCTTTCAAAAGCAGGAGTTTCTGTCTTTGCAGTGCAGAAGTCAGATGCCCAAATTCCAGAGGAAGGCAAGGGATGCTCCTTTTTGCTCAGGTTTTAACGGGCTCAGGCAGTTGCTGTCCCGCCGGCTACTGGTGACAACATCCCAGGTATCTGCTTCCACCCATCCATTAAGTCAGGGCATTGGCTGGCAACCTTTCAGAGGCTCAGGAAGGAATAAAAAGCATTTACAAGTGCAGCACTGCCAACAGAAACCCAGCAGGAGCCAAGACACGGAATGGCAGGGATCCTCACTCACACAACGTGGGAAACCAGTGGGAGCGGTGGGACATGGGCTGCCTTTGGGGCCATGGCTCCTGCTCCCAGCACATCTCCTCCTCCCAGCTGGAAGCCAGAAACTACATCCCTCATGGTGCTGCTCGTCCATTCCTGACCCTAAGGAAGATGCATGGGGGCTTCTTATTTCTCCTTAAGGCAAAACCACAGTTGATGGCATTGATGATGAATATTAAAAGTCAAGCCATGCTCCTCCTCTATATAAAGGTTTGTGCTGGCATAAAAGCCCCAGAGGGATGGCCAACCCTGGAATTCCCCCACAGGCCTTGATTTATTTTCTGCTTTTAGGTTTAACATGGTCTCTCTGTAGATTTCTGAATCTGTAGGGACTTCTGAAAAGACTGAAGATTTCAAAATAATTTCCTGTTTTTAGCAAATCTAGCCAAATTGCCTTATTTACCATTTCAGCCTTACCTGGCTGTAAAATAGCTGTGATGTTGGATCACTGAGAGAGTTCAGTGATGCTGAGACAGTGTGTGGAGACACTTTAGTACGTTCAAGTACAGCATCAATATTTCAACAGTATTTTGCAAATGCACTGCATGGCTAATGTGCTGTGTGTTTTCTTGCTCCTTTGATTTTTCTCAGTTTGTCATCTGCAGCACAAAGAACAAATCACAGATGCAGAAATGTGCAGGTTCTGGATTTCCTGGCTATTGCACTTCATGCTGTTGTTGAATTTTTGCCCTAGTCAAGGACTTGGGGGTTTGCCTAGTGAAAACCAGCACTAGGCATTGTATGAGGTACCCAAAATTATTGAACTTGAAAAACAAAGTTGAAAACTGGGGCCGGCTTTCACAACCATTTGGATCAGTGATGTCATTTTTCCATCTCTGAAATTATTGTATTAGATCATATGCAGCTCAGTCCTTACAGTAAAAATGCTTCAATAGAGACTGCACTTTGCTTAATATTATGTACAAAACAGTAAGAGCAGAATATACTTACGGATATATATTTATTTATTTTAAAATTTTTCACTATGTATGTAATTAACAAAGTTTGCTAATTTATATAAACAGATCCTTTAAAGCATAAGACTTTGTTCCCAGTAAAATAAAAATGGAGTATTGCAAGCTATGCCTTTGGTAATTGCCTCAAGCATGAAGTTTTTAAATTTAGAAGGATACAGAAGTTGATGTTGTCAATAGATGAACAATAGAGAATACGTTTTTCAAATGAGACAGTGTAGAGGTAAAGTAAATGAGGTAGAGAGGGGCAGAAAAAATAGCTTCAGTACAAGGGGATTTCTAGGAAGTTTCTGTGCTAGTGTTGTCATGGGATGTTGATGGGCAGAGGATTTTGTAACATTGAAGAAAGCCGTAAAATTAAATTAAGAATTACGATGTAGCTCAACTGAAACAGCTAAGATTGTATTAAAAATCAGCATTTAGGAATTATGTACATTTTCTTAGTAAATAACATTTTCATTACATTTGTAAACCCCCTCATAATATGCCTGTGGAAGCTGGGACCATTAGGATTGGTGTTGTGTAAGGCAGTGCAGGGATGCAGCAGCCTCTCTGTGTCCTTTCAGTGCTGAAGCCTGTAAGTCTTCCTGGTGTTCCGATTTCTATGGTAACAGCAGGAAGATAAACGTAATAAAATAAGCTGAATATTTAAAAACACCTTTTCTCTTTTTTTTAATTTATTTATTTAGCCTCATATACCTCAGGGCTTAGGGTGGGGGATAATTAGTTAGATCATCTGTGAGTGGTGATAAAACCAATAAGAAACTTCACTTACTGTTTAAATGATTACTTTTTCTCTTTTATGTTTGGCAGGATGATGGCTGTTAACCCTTCTGTCTTCCCTTGCAGTCTGTTAATCCTGCAGTTTCTAAATTTAGATACATTTCTGTAATCTCTGTCATCTGGCAGTCTCCAAATCCCTCATTTTTAATTATTATTGCCACAACCAGAGTTGATAAGAGTTGTTAGTGTTCATTTTTGCTGATAAATTGTGTGTGCAGTTGCTGGTCTTGTTAAAAGGTCAGCAAGCGCTCCTTGGTGATCCTCCCTGCATGGTTTTTACTTGCGTGTATTATTTTGGTGAGGAATACTGAATTCATGCAAAGTGTCAGTGCAGTGAGAAGTGAGTATCTTCATCAGTAAATTTTTTATAAACATTGTTACTACTATTTACTTTTTCATAAAGCATGGCTCAGTTCCCATCCAGAGAAGCACATAAAGGGATTTTAGTTACATACCCACACCACAGTAGTGCAGACAAAAGAAAAAAAAAAATTGGAAAGCTGCTGTCATACCTGTACATGATAGACGTAATATGCATCAGCTGGATTTTCCAAGTCTTTATTTTGGGCTTCATTTCTTTGCAAACAGGTCATTGGTTGGGCAAAGCAATAGATTTTGTTTCTTTGCATAAATTTCTAAAGGCTCTGGCTTTTGATGACTCTATCTCTAAACACTTCTTAAATTTCGGAAGTGTTTTGGTTCAAACTGTGAAGCTCTAAAGGAAAACAGGAGATGCAGTAGTTTTAAGGAGATCTGTGAGAATGGGAAAGTGTCAGAAACTGTCCCTCTAGCACAGAGGGACAGTTATCCTTTAATTTAAAGGATAGGCCAGAGAAAGTTTAAGATCGGGACAAGGGGCTTCTTCATTTGCCCATTCTAGCAATTACTTAGGTACTTTCTGAATGTGAGACTGCATTTGGACAGTTGTGCTTAATAACCCTTCTGTGTCTTTCTCTGAGAATTTGCCTATTACCTCGTTGAATACATTCATAATCCTGATATCTGAAATGTTCTGTGACAGTTGCTTCTGCAATTTAATTATGCATATTTGTTTGTTGGAGATGTTTCTAAAGCAGGTGGCTGATAATTTAATGAAGTGCCACTTCATTCCTGTGTTTGCAGTAATAGTGGATATAATCCTTCTCATCTCATGCATGCCATTTATCACTTAGATCTCCATCAAGTCCTGTTGTTTCTTTTGTGAGCTGAAGAATCAGTGAGTCAGTTTGACCTCCCCTTGTATATCAGTTGTCTGCTATCCCTGGCCATCCTCAGCTCCTCCCCTCATGCTTTGTATTAATTCTGGGAGGAGACCAGACTGACATGCTGGATTCAGAGCACAATGGATGCAGCAGCAAAACTACAATTTCTGTCTTGCTCTCAACTCTTTTCTCACATCTTTGCTTTTTTTTTTGATGAGCACTGAACAAACATTTTCAAAAGGCAGAAGCCCACAAAACCTGTCCCAAGTTATACCTGGGACTCTTTATTGTGTGATGTTTGTTAATCCAGTTATTTTGTATGTATGGTGGGAGATAATTGCACTGTCTGCATTGTCCAATCAGTGATTTTCACCTTCCATTTTGTCAGCCATCCACACAGACCTGCAGGATTTTTTGGCAGTCTTTCACAGGCAGCTCTTGATGTCATCATCTGGAGGCATCAGTGAGCTCTGTCACCTCCAGAGGTCAGATTTTTCTCACATGATGTATGAGCACAGTTTTCAGCCCAGGCCCCAGTGTGGAGCTCAGGGAGACTTCCGGTAACCTCCATTCCTTGTGAGAGATGTCCATTTGTTATTACCTTGGTCTCCTATTTTTAAGCTGCTGATAATCCACAAAGAGACGGCCTCCTTATCCCTGAGCTCTCTTTAAGAGCTTTCAAGAGATCTTTTTAATAGCTTTGAAATCCAACCCTGCTGTGATTGCATCCTCCCATACCTCCTGATGCAAGTGTGCAGGTCCTAGACCAGTAATTACCCACTCTGGCATGCTGACAGAATTTATTAGAGCCCATACGCAAGCTGCATGCCCCAGTTTCCTTTGTGTGGAAACCAGGGCAGGGGAGAGGAGGAGGAGAGGGTTGGTGTTTGCTTAGGTCTCACCCCATATGGCTGTGGGATGCAGCTAGACCTGGCATGTGCAAAGCATTTCCGTCATGCAGACATCGCCTGGATCCACCAGAACATCGTCAGGGTGCCCTTATGGATTCGTGAGACGTGACCCCTCTCTGCCAGAGTTGTGCTGACTTGCTTCCCTTACAGCATGTTTATTTATCAGTTCATGCTCCTCCTTGAATGGTTTTGCTCAATATAGAACTGGAGCTTACTAGCCTGTGGTCTCTAGTGCTCCCTTCTTCCCACCCTCAGACCCATTTTAAGAAATCAGTCACGTTTGTCGCCTTCCATGACTTTTATAAGGGCAATTTAAGCAATAAGCTGCACAGCACAGTTAGTAGTTCAGCAATTCTGTATTTAAGTTGCTTTACAGCTCGTGGATGGATGCCATCTGGTCTTGGTGATTTATTACTATTCATTTTACTGTATTTTTTTTTCCTTTATGAACCCTCTTCTACTCGCACTCGAATCTGAAACTATTTCTCACACTTGCTTACTGAAAAGAGAGAGTGGTGCAGAACCTTACTGGGCTCCTCTACAGAGAGAGCTCTGATGTAAAGATTTTATTTGACTTTTCTGATCTTTCTCAAATGCTTCATTTTCATCTTGCTCATCAGTTGGCCCAGTGGATGTTCTGGCAGATTTCCATCTTGTGATGGGTTCAAAAGCATTTGACTGTTAGTTTTTACGACTCTAGTATGAAGACTTGCCCAATGACTTTACATTTAGCACAGACCATAATTATGCTCTCCTGTCTCAGCATGACTTCGGGACATCCTCAAGCATTTTGGGAGGGTTTCTTCTCACTTCTGTCAAGGTCTTAGAGCAGAGGTTTGTTCCTTGCAAGTGTCTGGATGTGGTGCTGCTTTAATCTCCCTGCTCATCGATGAGCTATTGGCTGGCATCTTCAAATGCCTTTCACATGCACAGTGCTTGCTTCTGCTACTTCCCCTGTAGAGTTAAATATGAGCGAAAGAAAAATTAGGAAGTCGTTTTTCTAAACTGGCGTGAGAGGAAGACGTGCCTCTGTTGACTTCCAGAAAATGCCAGGCTTTGCGTGACAGCATGAGCAAAGTCTTAATTTTTGAGGCGTTTTTGGCATAAAAGAAGAATTGCTGCTGCATGTGGAATATAGCAGTAATTTTGTTGATGAACCACTGCAAGTGACAATGAGCCCTGGCAGAATGGATGTATAAAACAGTACCTAATGGGCACCTTTTCTGTCTCTCAATACCTTTCTCTGATGAACTTTGAAATGGGGTATTTATTGCCATGTGTACATTATCTTCACTTATTATTGAATGTGTTATTGAAAAAGCATTTTGGTAAAGGCGTAATTATGTATTTTCTCATTTAAAACTGTGATTTGTCTCTTTTGAAATGCAAATGCAAACCAAAAGAGAGTATTTGGTATCAGCATTCTGCTAAGTGCATAATTAACTGTTAATACCAGCATATACTTTGGGTTTTTTGCTATTGATGTGCTTGGGATTTTAGGGTTACATAACTGAGTGATTATTAAGTTGGATTTTATCACAAGTTCTCTGTTAGTGATTGAGAGCTGAAACTCTCCTTTGGCAATCATTATCCATGGGCTGTTGCCAATTCCTTTGTTGATAGGCATATAACAGGAGGACACTTGGCTGGAGCTTTTAAAGCAGCTCTAAATTTCTTAGTATCACTTACCCGGGATGGTATTCTCTAGGGTCATCATGACGATTTTTCTGTGAGAAAACTAATTTTTAAACTTGACTTCTGTAAGTTCAGTTTAAAATTGCCACGTTGAATTTAAAAATTGCCAATTGCCTGGGTGGCTAAAGGCTGCAAAATAGCAGCTTGATGTCTGTAGATCTGTTTTAATATGAAATTATCTTTCTTGTCTGATATCAGTGTTCACACTGGTAGTTCTGGATCCAGTTGCTGTTTTGTCCTGGGTTTGGCAGTGCCCAAATCGGCCATTGGTGCAAAGTAGCATTTTTGCCTTCCTGGAAGGAGATGACTCTAAAGCTTTGCTTTAGGAGTTGAAGGCAAAGTGTTGAAGGGAGGATATTTTGTCTCTTTCTGCTGTGGCTTGCAGACTAAGCAGAGATTAGAAAGTGCTGAATAAAAAATAAGTACTGAATGAAAAGTCACAATTGAATTTTGCCTGAATCCTGCATGTATTTTGGCTTGGATTTTGATCAGTGTGGTAACTTAACAAGGCTGCTCCAGTACGGGTGACTTTGGTGGCATTTTTAATGGCTTCAAGATGGGACACGGTGTCTGGGTGCAGTCCATTGAGCAGAGGGATGCTCAGTGTTTCCTGCCCCTGTGCATGGAAGAATTGGTTCAGGTAGTGGCATTCTGTCACCACGGTTGGAACTATTGGAGTAGAGTAATCCCTCAAGAGACAGTTGAGTGTTGTGACAATAATATGTCTATTTTTTTCTTTCTCCAAGAACCTCAAAACTTTTTTCCAGTCAAGAAGGTCCTCCTGAGACAGGTAAAATAATTCAGGCCAAGGGCTTTTTATGATTGGATGGTTTGAGCCACTGAGTAAGGGCTTTGTAATCCCATGGCCTGTTCTTTTTCCCTCTTTATCCCCAGTAGCTCTGCCTTGCCCTCAAGGTCTCTGGTGATGTTTTTACTCCTCTCTCTGTCAAGTTCAAACTGACTTCTTTTGGCATGAGGGAAAGCGTGCCTTGTTTTCGGAGGCTTCCAAACAGGTTTTGACTTTCAGGCCTTTGGCAGGTTTTCTTGTTGGGCTGCATTTGTTTGACTGGTTGTTTGCTTTGGTTTTGTTACTGTGGAAAGTGCTTTCTGAAGGCTCATGAAATCAATTTACTTGGTGGGCAACCTTCAAATGGATACAGGATTTAGTCTACCAAGGGAAAGGCTCTTGGTTGTAAAATTGGAAATGGTCCTTACAGTGGCAAAAAGTGTGACATCAGAAGACACAAAAACTGTTTTTGATATCAGAGTTTTGCTACAAATATTTCTTGGTCTTTTCCTAAGTCTTTTCTGGGCTACAGAGGCCTAGGGACTAACTCAGGTGCATTTTTGTTCCTCTGGGGTGCTGCTAAAGGAGATGCCTTGGCCAGTTTTTCGTTGGGATTGTCAGCAAGTCACTTAAGTCCTGATGAAACCTCAACACACCCACCACAGCTTTCCGTTTATTCACTTCTCTGCCTAATTTAGGAAGATGCCTTGTGCTGCAGCTTTGAATAGTACCCATGAGAAAGTAAATAAAATGTGGTATCAGGTTTGGTTTGGGGCTGAGTTTCGCCTGTCAGAGAACATTTCTTGCTGTGTGGGTTCCTCCTTTTGGTTACGGTCAGTTGAGTTGCAGTTTCCATTCTCAGCGAGGAGATTTGTGATACTGGGCTTTCTGATGACTTCTGACTTCACAAACCATGAGTTACTTATTCATAACAAGCTGTTTCAGTCCAGCCTGCCTGCAGTTTCACAGGTTTGGATGTGGCTGCCTGGTTTCTGTGGAGGTCACATAATGAGGGTATGACGAGATACACGACTGGTATTTAGGTGGCCTTGTCTTAAATGGTTCCCTCAAACCATCCCTGCTTTGCTGGGGTGACTGGTCAAAATCCTACATATCTGTAGCTGGATGGCTCCAATGGGAATTGGGCAGAGCAGTGGGAATGGCTGGTGGCAGGGATGGGAGTGGCTGGTGGCAGCGTTGGGAATGGCTGGACACCCTGCCCATCCACAGAGCTGCGGGGAAAGGTCAGACAAAATGTGAGCTGGGCATTACTTTAAGCCTGTAAGGAGACACTTGGGGAACTTAAGATGGATTAACTTAAGGTGTAAAGTTTAAAGCGTATTATTATGAAGGAGGATTAAGCTAAACTGAGCTAATGACACCACTTCTGAACGTGTATCCAAATAGCGGATTCAGAGCTTTGGCTCCACGCTTTTTGTTAGTTAAATGTACTTACCTTCTTAAATATCCCCATAAAGATACTTGCTCTTGTATTCCAGATCTTCATATCCTCCATTTTTCATGTTGAAAGGTTCAGATGCTATATCAGAGGTGGTTGGTTGGTTAGGATTTGCCTTTTTTTATTCTTCCTTTTTTTTTTTTTTCTTTTCTTTTTCTTTTTTTTTTTGGTTAAACACAAAAGTTTGTTTTAATTTTTCCTTCCGATGACTTGATGCCATTTATTCTTACCTGATGTGTTTGGTGATGACAAAAATAACTTTGTTCATGTTATGCTGACATGCCTTAATTTCTCTGTGCCTCTTTGCCTTCATCATATTTCTATTGCTTTATTTTGTTGCTGCTCTCAAGGTATTGGATATCTGTGATGTCAGCATCTGAATTTTTCAAAAGCTCTGTACCCTATTATTCTACACAGTGTGGGGTTGAAAACCAAATACAAAATTGAATACTGTAAACTCCCACAAAATGCTTATCTTTCATTAAACAGAGTCATGAATTAACTAACATAAATTTTAGTTGGTAATATTTTGTAAATAAGTAATAAATCAACTTAATTGATTTTTCTGGCGGCAAACTGATTTGAAATAATTTGTTTGCTGTATATTAAACAAATCACTCAGTAACTCATTCTCTGCATAATTTTATCTCACTACAAACAATGCCATCAGGTTTTCCTTGAGGGCAGGCCTAGAGATCAATATTTGTAAGTAGATAAAAGAATGAATATTTAAAAGACAGAAAGAAATAACTAATCCAAAAACCCCTGACTATAACTGATATTTTTCTATTTAGGCAGTCAGAAATAAGCAAAACAAGTACAAAGAAAAACAAAATGCAGAAAAATTTGGATGTCAGAAAAAGTGCAATGCAATGTAAAAAATCAAGGTTTTGAGTCGACACTTTTACAGTTAGCTCACACAGAGAGTATTTTGCCACCAAAAAAAAACCCCAAACCCATAAGAAAGCTGAGACAAAACAGCTTGCGCTTTTTTTTGCTTTTTTTCTTTTTTACTTTTTTTTTTTTTTTTTTTGCTTTTTTTTCCTGTGTGGCTTGTGATATCTGATGAAAAATCTGTCACTGCTCTCTGTAGAGGTCAAACACAGACAGAGATGGTGGCAGTGGCTTTATATTCTGAGGCTGGAGGAACAAACCTTGGTGTCCTGCAAAAGTAATGATGGATGTCATAGATGGCTTCCAGTGCTGCTGTCTCTGGCATCTGAGATATACTTTAACATGTAGAATTTAAAATACAAATGTCCTTTATTAATCATGCACCCTTTGACTGCAGTGTGTATCCCTCAAAGCTTCCTGGGAGCAGTCCATGATGCATAATAAAAACTAAAAAACTAATATGTATGGTATTACTCCTACTCTTAAATTTAATTTAAAAAAAAAAAGCTGGAAGTTCTTAGTCTCAAGAAAAGAGGATGGAGCAGGGGAAAAGTGCAGAGCCCATCTAACAATGGGGAGTCTGCTTTATTAGTATTAAGGAGGAAAATGAAATTGCTCTGGCAGTAGTGCAATAAAACACCAGGAAGATTATGTCAGTCTTTGTTTGCACACAGTATGATTCTTCTCTTTCACCAGCCAATTTGTATATTTGAAAAAGCAGTTGCTTGGTTAAAATAATGAGCTGAACTTCATCCAATTCCCCAGTTATATAAAAAATATGTTAGAGGAAATACATACAATTGGTTTTGAGCAATGAAAAAAAAGAAGAGTAGTGGTCACTGAACTATTATAGGACCTTGTCTACACACCTGCATGTACACACACATACACATGTATATCACAGTTTCTGCTGAGACAGGCAATTCTCAGTGACTCTTGGCTGTAGCTGTTGTGGTTTGAAATGGAAGCTTCAGAAATGTAGCAAAATTCTAACTAATTCTACCTGAAACGTAGGCATGATAGGTTAGCCTGGGATTACTTCAGAGAAGAGAGAGAAGGTCTGAAGTTAAATTTATGAGAATATATTTAAAGGAAAAAAATGGTATCTGGATACAAGTCATGTATACCAATTATTTTATGGTTTAACAGGCAGAAGTCTGTGTTAATGAATGAGTTCCTTGTTTTATATAGTCCTTTATTCCAGCTTATTTGAGATTACTATTTTGGAAAAAAAAAAAAAAACACCACATGATTTTTGAATATTTCAGTGTTTGAACAGGAGATGTCAACAGATGGGGGGAGTGTATCACCTAGAGCAGGTACTCAGTGGGTGTAGGTTTCCCTGTTGCACCAGCTCTGACCTCTGCAGCAGGCACCTCTCCATCAGCCAGGCCAGAGCTGAACAAGCAATTCAAATAGGTTTGAAAACAGTTCTGCCCCTTATTAGTACCATCAGTGATAAAACTGAAATCCCATTTGCTGCCGTTCCTTTTCCGTGTCCTGCCGGGCAGCAGGGTGAACTCAGCCATGCATTGGAGATGGGGCAGGAGCAGGGTGGTGCCCAGTGATGCCGCTTCAAGTCGTGCTGTCCCGTATTTACGCCCTGGACGTTGTTCCCGTGTCTCCGCAGGGAGCGGATGCGGCAGTCGGCGATGTTCGAGCTGTGCCAGGGCATGCACCAGATCAGCCTGCAGTTTGTCCGCCTGCAGCTCAGCTTCGAGGAGTACACCATCATGAAAGTGCTGCTGCTCCTAAGCACAGGTGAGTCGGGCCCATGGTTGTGTAGGAGGGCTTGAAAATATTGCGGTTCACAGAGAGATGCAGTGGTTTTAACCAGCTTGACAGAAGAGCCAAACCGTTTCCAGCTGGGCGGCAGGAATAAGCCTTAAGGTTTATCCCATTAGCATGGGAAGTGTCTTTGCAATTGGAATGTGTCATGGGCATTAAAGGGACAGGAGTGGCCAGGCACAGGGCTTTTCCCTGCTTTCCACAGGGGGACCACACCAACAGACATGCCAGGCAAGTGCCACAGCTGTGGGGATTGAGGGAACATCCCTGCTCGACATTCAAAGCCACCAGGGCTTGGCTGACTTAACATGACCTTCAGGATCAAAAGCTGTGCATTGCCTGTACTGCAGAGCAGGTGATCTTGTAATGCCAAGTGACTTGAGAATGGAAAGCCCTTTCACAGGCTTCCAAAAGTTTAATAAATGACAGCATGTGCTTCCTTTTTCTCTTGAGCACCATGCTTTGAGTTTTAAGACACAAAATTACAACTGGCGCTTGTTACAGCACTGTGTAGTAATTAGCAGATCTCTTGATCTTATCTTACTGAAAATATTGAAAACCTCCTGTCCCAGTACAATTGTATAAATACACAGGCAGTTCGTACAATACTTTTCCATCAGTAACAGCCTCTAAACTTGTAAACAAATGTTATTCTGTGGAATCCTGCTCCTTTCTATGGGGAACAACTCGGTGACACTGTGACAAGCCAGCTCTGTGGTTAAAGTACCTGCCTTTGAGGGGGGGACATGAGGCTGCAATTCCTGTCAGGGCTAGAGAGGATTTGGATCCTCTGACAGAAACCTCCTGGGGCTGAAAGTTTTTTGGGCTCAGCCATCTCGCTCCCTTCCCTCTTCTGATTGAAGCTGTTCCAGCTTGCTGGGACTGGGAGAGACACCACTTTTTGGGGAGCTCTTTGTGCCCTGGCCTGCAGAGACTGACCTTAGGTCCCACTCCACCAAGGGCTGGAGATGGTCAGCCAGTGACCCTGGAACAGTGGGGAGGGGCTGTGCTCCAGGCTTGCCCTGAGGGGCAAATGGACTTATTTGAAGTTTGTCACTTCTAGTGTTTCCAGAAGCAACTTGGATGTGCCCAGGGAGGGTTTGGCTTCCCAAATGTTCTTGAGACAGTGTCTGGATTGGAGGTCTGCCTCTGCAGTATTTTAATCAGCCCTAAAGGGGAAGAATCTTTAGAAAAAGAACCTGAAGGCATTCTAAAAATGCAGCAAAATGTCTTTAAGCCAGGTATTTATTGTTCTACCCTCTTGAGAGTGTAAACTAATGAGTTATTGCAAGAATCTGTTAGGTGAGATCAGTCTGGCCGATTAACTTCAGTGAGCTAGGTCCCTTTCAAACACGCACCACAGTCATTAGAAAACCTGCTAAAATAGTTTGTTTTGGGAGAATCAGGATATTTACATTAGAGAGAGAGAAAAAGGAGAGCAAAATGGAAATGGAGGTGGTGATAAAACCCAGAAAGTGTCAAGTGAAGGGCAGCAAACCTGATTTTGAGTGATTGCACCTTGGTACAGTCTTATGACAGAAAACACCAGGTTTGTTTTCATTTAAATTCTTTTATTGAGTCATGTGATGAGCAGAGCACAAGTTATTCTGAAACTTTCATGGCGACCGCATCAAGGAAGTTTCACTCCATTTACATGTGGAAGAAACCACACATTACAACTCAGTTGTTTTCTTGCTTTCCACAGACCATAGATTCTGGGAGCTTGCCAAGAGTATTGCTGCATTTAATTAGTAAAATCAGAAACACTGGGCAAACCTCCAGAATTTCATGTTTTGCTTGAGTTCTCTTTATTTGTGGTCTTTCTTTCTTCCTTAATAATCTGGCTGGGGTGATAGTACAGTAATTTTCGGACAGAACAGTAAAATACATAGTAGTGGACAAAGAAAGAGTGACTCTAACAGTCTGTAAGCACTGTACATATTAAAGGAACTGTAAAGCCTGTGCATTTTGTGTGAGGGCCACAGCATGCTCTGATGGCTTTACTTATCTTGATTGGTGCCTCTGTGTTCATTCATCTTGAACTGAATTTGTAGATTTGTTCCAGACAGTTTCTTTTATCTGTCAGCTGACTGAGAGAGTTTGCATCTAGAATTTAAAAATTAAATGAACATATGGTATTTATATTATGATTGTGTACTATCAATATATAATATTTACCAAGCAGCAGGCAGGTTGGTGTGTCATCTCCTAGGCTTTTTCTAAAGATTCTTCCTCATGCCCCCTTCCAGCACTTGTTGGCCTCAAGTCCTTACTGCTCGTGTGGTGATACAGCTCCTCCTTGTTCCCCATTGCTAAATTGCTCTGGTAGATACTGAGGCTTTTTCTTAAAGCTTCTACTCTGGAGCCATTTAGAGCAGTTGTTACTTGCTTCTGATGTGATCTCACTGGGATAGAGGGCAACTGAGAGGATTTAGAAGAGAAGGGAACAAGACAGTTATGAATAAGACAGTTTCTGTCAAGGTGTTAAGTCAGGGTAAGCTAAATTGGAAGATCACTTTTTCTTTTCTCTCTGTTTAGTAGATAACTTCCCATTTAGCTTAATCTGACATAGTTTTGTGGCTTGCTTAGGAAATAAAGTGACTCCTGTACAGACCAATATTTTATTTTCCTTTTGTGGACTATGCCTAAGAGATACAGAAAAAAAAAATTCTGGTTAAGCAGTGTTCAACCAATTCAGATATTAACTCTCAGAATATTTTGAGCAATGTTATTATTAATCTCTTCAGAGGTTTCCTAGGGATCTGGTCCTAGTAAGCCATTCCTGTTCGGGGCAGAACCTGCAAGGGTTTTTGCAGTCCATAAAGAAACTGGGTGTTTGCTTTTGTAATCAGCCTTGCTGATATCGGTCACTATAAAAAGTATCAGAAAACTCTACTTTTGACCTATTTATAAAATGATGATTCCATGATCATGATTCTATCTCTGTCTGGCAGATGGAAACTTTAACAGGACACTAGAAATGTTTGCAACTGTCTGTCATGGGCAAGCACTGGGTCAGGATGCCTGTCTGGAAAACAGACTTCTGTTCTGTGCAGAAAAAGGCTCTGTTTTGTTCTAGATGCTATTCAGATGCTTGCTAACATTCAAAGAAATTTTAGATCTTACTTGATGGCATAAAAATGTGTCACTTGGTCTAGCATTTCTGCAGATAACAGCTGTGATTCTGTACCTTCTCCTCCTCTGCCAAGTGTGGGGAATCATTCAAGAATGATAAATCACATTTTCAGCTTCTAGCAAAATACCCTTGATCCATCTGCCTGGTTTTTATGTGGTTGGATTGTATTGAAAGCAGTTTGGACATGAGGATAGCATGTGTGGTATTTCTGAGATGTTATCTTGTCCTCTGCCACAGCTTCTGCAATCACACATCTGGAGAGGATGCCTGAATTGCTTGAGAATCTGTGTGGTGTTGTTGATCCCTCACCAATGTCTGTAAAATTATGGACTTTGCTTAAAAGTTTCATTCCTTCATTCATTGATTAGTGTAACTGTTTAAGTATGCGCATCAAAAGAACAAACAATGCAGTTAATACTAATTTAAGACTGTCTTTTCAATGACAGTTCCCAAGGATGGTCTCAAAAGCCAAGCTGCATTTGAAGAAATGAGGGCAAATTACATTAAAGAACTAAAGAAGATGGTAACTAAATGTCCAAGTAACTCTGGGCAAAGCTGGCAGAGATTCTACCAACTGACTAAACTTCTTGACTCCATGCATGATGTAAGTATAACTCCTCAGGGAGTGCAGAAAATTTAAGCAAAAAATCTCTCCATTAAGGTAAACAAATTTAATTGTGTTAACTGACAGGGAGACAAAAACCAACCATATTTTTTTTAAAGGGACATCTGAGAGAAGTTGTTCGATTAATTTAAGAAGCTGAAAGAAGGAAGTAGAAGTCATGAAGGTGAAAGGTGTAGGGTTAGTGTATTACACATCCAACAAACCTGATGTGCCAATAAACATGGAATTCATTTGGTGATCTTTTATAGCTGGGTTTGTAATAGTGATGACTTTAAAAGATGTATTGAGACCTTGGGGCCATCCTGGGTATTTGAAGCTTTATTTGAACTTTTCAAGCAGAAGATTCCTTGTTGGGTCATTTCTGCCACCCTGCCTTTATTCCAGCACAAGATGTTTTACATGTCTACGGTGTAAAAAGCTTGGTCTCAAAACACCCAGGCTGCTGATGCCTCTGCCCAGAGTGGTAGAGTGGTTGTGGTAGGTGTGATAGATTCCAGAAGGGGTGTCCATAATGTTGAGCTGCTTTGCTGGGAGCAACCTGGTTTTAGTCAGTGTAATGGTAAGTGCAAAATTTACCTCTGCAGCAGCAGGGCTGTATCTCCTTTAACTTGCTCTGAGGGAACCTGCAGCCTCTACAGAGGAAACAAGTGACCCAGCTGCTAAGGTCTCCTCAAGCTGGGGTTTTTCCTAGTGCCCCCTGAGAGTTCCCTGGGGACCAGCCCATTGCCTGGGCCAGTGAGGCTGGCACCCATCCTCTCTGAAGCTGCACAAGTGATGGGAGACTCCTGAGGACAGTGAGAGTGACCTTTAGTTGTGTTTAGGTACACAAGAGGAAGGCTCCCAGCATGCTCATCACTCTCCCAGTAAAATCTGGCATACTGCAGCAGAGGAGAAAACTGCCTTACTCCATCCTGGGTGGGCAGGGAAGGATCTTTGCTTCATGAAGAAGCTACAGCACTTGCTTTCAGAGCCTGCATACAAATGCATGTCTTTGTGCTCGACTTAAATTTCATTTTGCAGAAACGGTACAGTACGGTGCACTTCAGGTCAGATTGGTGTAAGAGCCTGAGGTCTGTTTACAGAATGTACATATGGAATTATTTTTCAAATATTGTTCTGTTGTTCATTAAAACATTGCAAACCTTAGTGGGAGGCAGGGAGAGTATTATTAGTACTGTGGTAATAGCTCATTCTTCAGAGATCAGGTTTCACTTGTTCAGTGCCAGCAAAGGAAGTTGTAGTGGTTTAGTGGAAAAAAAAAAAAAGGCAGGAGTGATAAAATCATTTGCAAAAGTTCACATCTGAACCTCGAGGCAGCCTAACAAACCCCTGCATTTATGGAGTTTCCTAATCCTCTTCAGGATAGGCAGTGTCTGTGATTTGTTGCTGAAATGGGAGTGTTTGTGTGGTTAAGGTGACTGGATGACAGGCTCACACTTACTGAGAGCGCTCCCATGTCCTACAGACATTTTCCAAAACACAGCATCAACCATTGGGAGCTGGACTAACCAGAAGAAGCAGGCTGCTCTTGCATTTTATTTAATTTTTAATTAAGCTATTTTTGCATTACTTTTGTTTTAATAGAGCACTTTCTTTCAAAGGACTTTTTAAAGAAAGTCCCATTGTCAGCAATCTCTGTTAGAAAGGCCGGTTGTCTCCACAACAGTGCTTCCTTTCAGAGATGATTCTGGAGACTTGTTCAACGAGGGCACTTGTTTATTTTTTCTCTTTAAAACTGGTTTTATTTGTGTTTTGGTTTTTGAAATTCATCAGAATAAATTTAGACTGGTGATAATATTAATGAGAAGTGAGAATTAATATTCTCTCCCCACTGCCTGTTAGTGCAGAATTTCTCCATTCAGTTGATGTGTATGCAAATTTTCTGCTCGGTTCCTTAGTCTAGGAGGAACGCTTCTTCAGCTGTCACCTATGTATTTTTAACTTACTCCATTATAATTTTAGAGGATCAGAATATATTTGGTGCTGGGCAGTCTAACTGGAGCTGAGGCCCCATGTTTACATGCTGGTGTAGTCTCAGCATTGGCATTTTCAGTGCAAGCCTGAAGGGGCTGGTGCACAGTTCATGCTTGTTCAGCCCTCCTGCTGTATCCAGCTTGTCCATCTGAGCAGAGCAGCACCTCATCCCTCGTGGAATTCACTTTACGTGAGTGTAGGGGAAAGCAATAAAAATCGCTGCTCCTTTGCACCTCCAGACTTGCTTTCATCAACCTCATTTTTAAGACATCTGTCTGAGGAATATATGAAATACAGTGTGTGGAAATACCAAATTACAGTACGCTTGGCTTATATAATACGAGGAAGAAAAAGAAAACCCAAACAAGATGGCTTTACATTGCTCAGTATGCTAAATCATTCATCCACACAGCAAACATATGTGCAGGTAGAAAAGTGCCAAGCTGAGGAAATACAGAAATTTTCAAGAAGGCCAGGCAGGCACTTAAGTATTCGAAAACATCAGCAACTTTATTTAATGATCCATAAAGCCTCAAAGCACCTGAGAAATAAGAGATGGAAACCTATCCCAGGCAGACAAGATGAACAGGGCTTTGGGCATGTGCACACCTGTGCTGGGCCTTAGGAGCCTGCCTGCAGCCTGCCCTGTCACTCTCTGTTTCCGGTGGGCGAGGCAGCGGGACGTGGCTTAGTGATATGGACATGGCAGTACTGGGTTAACAGCTGGACTCAGTGATCTCAGAGGTCTTTTCCATCCTTAATGATTCTGTGATCCCACATTTCCTTCTTGTAAGGATTGCATTTCTCTTATTCTGGGTGGCTCATGTGCATCATTTCCTGAATTTGGACCAGCCCCCCTCTCTACCTAGACCCCAGAGGTTTTGGTCTTGTGCCTGTAAATGGCCGTTGGCATTTTGGGGAGAGATGCACATGCAGCACTTGGATGGAGGTGAAGTGCCTGACAAACTCCCTCAGGAACGTTAGAAACAGATGTCCTGCACATGGTATCAAGAACTTCATTTGGATCTTCCTCGGCATCTCCTGTTGGCTTTGGCAGGAAGGGCTGTGTCTTGCATGGCAGGCCTCGTTTCATATAGAGACTGTGTAGTGTATGGTTAGGGAGTTTGCAGAACAAAAGCTGAATTTGGTTTCAATCTGGCTGATGCTAAACAGGCTGTGAGTGAAGAGGGCTTTTGTTTCGATGCCATGACATTAAACCCCACTGTGAACCTTCCCCTTGTCTTGGCAAGGCAGCGCCCTGTGCTGTCATTTGCTTGTTGACATTTTCTGCCAAACAAAAATAAATTCTTTAAGGCTCATGCTGCTGAATAATTAATTTTTATGGTTCCTGAAGGGAATGCTTTATAGCTGAGGTGGATCTTTCCATAGGCTAAGAGCACCAGGATTTCACTTGCTGAAAAAGCTGACAGTGGGAATAAGGGCACGGATCCTCCAGGGGCAGGGTTGCAAGGGATGCTGTGTTGGATGCAAATGTGCCTCTGCAGATTCCTAATCCTGCAGATATTAAGCTGCAGATGAGCCCCTCAGCTGTCCCCAACACCTTTGGGTACACTTGCTTTTGCTGCTGATCTGCCCAAGTTGTGTCCCACAGATGATGAGCAGTTTGGAGCCTCGTTTCAGTCCCAGTGCCTGAATTCTCAGGGTGAGCATTTTCTCTGTTTATTGAGAGGATAGATCCAGGCTCTACTCCCAGAGCAGCAGTGATGTGGGAGTATGCTAGGTGTGTGTTGCAGCAGCTAATATGCATCTGTCAAGTGAGAAATTGATTCCCAGCTCCCTAATGTAGACAGAAGCTACTCTGAGAGTCATCTTGCTCAGTTTGTGATGCTTGGATCTCTCTTCCTTCACTTTAATAGGTGTTTGTTGGGGAAGAGCAGAGCCCCACTACTGTTGGAACAGCAAAGGAGGCTTGGCTCCCAGTTTGTGCTGGTCAAGGGATGAGGATGTTTCATTGGTGTGTGGTGCTGTGGGTGCATCCTCCAGGCACAGAGCATGAGTTGAACTCAGGCTGTTCCATGGCATGTCCAGGTGTCAGGTGCTGTGGTTTGGGTGTGCACGTGACTATGAAGGAAACCTGAAGAAATGAGGGCAGTTCCTCAGTCAGATAAATGCTCCTGGCCAGGCAGAACCAGGCTCCATGCCTGCTCTGCCAGATACTGTTGGTGCCTAATTCATATGTATTTTATCCACCTCTTACTCCTACTAGCATGAGGCAAATCCTCTGCATAGGTATAACCAGAGGCTTCATCCCTTGGTCTTCCCTTGTACTCCCTGTGATGTGGAAGGTTTTACTCTTGGGTTAGAGTTCAGGATTTCCTAGGCAGCTAGGAACTGGCCACTGTGGGTCACCAAAGGACAGATGGATCTCCAAGAATCAGCCTGTAAGCCATCCCACAGGGAATAGCTTCCTTCCTGAGCCCTTGGAGTAATAATTATTTTACATCATGGGATTTTCATAGGACTGGGAGCAAAAACTAATGTAGTGGTAATGGAATAATCAAGACCTGGTGGGCAGTGGTTTTCCTTATCCTTCCTGGTTGTTGGAGCAGGAGTTTTGTATCCACTGCACAAAGTGGCAAAAGAAGGAAGTGACAATATTCCTAAACTCACTGAGGGCTCTGCTGGGTGAGGAAAGAGACCCATTCCTGAAAAGGGACAGAGAGAGGCAATTTGGAGTGNAATATATATATATAGGAGAACACTGAAGTTTCTGACAGTAATAGCTGTAGCTAATAATAGGAAGAAATTACTCAGCATTGTGTTGTTACCCTACTGCTGTCTTAATTGCTGTCTCAGTAGGCTTAATCACAGAGATGCTCCTGATAGAGAAGTGACTGTGGGCTTTCATACCACACTCAGATGCTGAGAGAATTTGGAGAAAATGGAGCACAGAAATGTGCACCCTTGCAAATCCAGTAGTTCTTACCATTTCTGGAAATGCAAAGGCAACATGGTGAGATTTCCAAACTAGAATAAATTCTTTTTGCTGTAAAAATGGGGCAAGTGCTCGAAGGTCACTATAACTGTATTAACTTCAGGGACTTCATTAAAGGATTCATTTTTTTTTAATTATGAAGAGCAGTATGCGTGAAAAAGTCCATTTTACGGACACCCCACCCTAATAACAGAAAATTACATTTGATTAATACTCCTATTTCCCAGAGGTGCTCAATACAGCATACAAATGCAAAAATTGATTAGGTAAAAATATCAGAATTGCTAAGACTGCTGTAGCCTTGAAAATGTTTGAAGTGCAGCACACTCTGCAGGGTAGTGATGAGAGAATTGGGAATTGTTTTAGTTGTGGCCTTAACTGCACTGCCAAGCTGTAAGTCTTCAGAATTGTGCTTCAGTAGCTGAAATAATTGAGATTGTAGAAGCCAGGATGTTTCTAGTCACCATTGCACTGCCTGTGCAAACAGCAGTGCTTTCACTCTCACTGCTGAATTGGAGTTGTCTGTCACACTGCTGGACTGGGGGGGCTCTCAGTTTTTCCAGTATAAACCACCAGAAGTAGAGGGTAGAAGTGGTCAGCTCAAGTGTAGTCAGGAGTTCTCAGGGATTTTACAAGACTTTAAAGAACAACCAGGAGTATATTTGATCTAGGAAATTGATAAGGCACGTTTGGAGCTGCTTGATAACTCGTGTTACCTTGCTTGTCACCTGTGGTGTCTCAGTCACTGCAAAGACAGAGCTCGTGTGTTCCAAGAGAAAACAAACTTTTTGATACCCTTACTGAAGAGGGAACTTCTCTTTTAAAGCAAAGGACCATCTAAATTATTCACCTGTTACAAATCAAAATTACATCAGACAAATGTTGTTTGGGATGCAGAAGCAAGGACTTAAATTTCAAAATTAGCATTGCCTGTGGGACCTGAGCTTTTCATCCTTTTAGTGCATCCTCATGCCAAGGCTGCTGAGCTGGCAGGGGGCTGGTGCTTTTGAAAATGCATGGGAACACACCTGCAGAAAATAGCCTGCTCGTGGCTCAGCTCTTGGTTTCACAGCTTTATCTGTCTGACCTTAGCACAGTGTTTACATTTTCGTATTTCTGAGCTGGCTTTCAATTCTGCCACGTTTGTTCCTCTTTATTTTAAATTAATGCTTTCCCAGTCCCAAAACACTGTGCGGCTTTCAAGGCTGGAGTTGAAAAGATGCTGACTGCAATCCCATGGTCCCGGTGACACATGGGGTCACACATGGGACACACATGCTTCTTAATCCTCCCTTTTTCTTTATGTGAGTGATTATTGTCAAGTATGTTAAAGCTGATAGCTTAAGAAAGTGGAACAAAAGTTTTAGCAGACTAAATAGGTATAGAAAATACATTGTCCTTAGGGCTTCAAACCTAAGCATGACATGACAGGAGGGTTCTAGGGATCTTCTTTTAAACTGTTGTGCAAACTTTACCTTTCTCCTCTGTGGTGAGATTTGTAGTGTGCTGTGCTGTGATTGTATCCATGATCCCATCCTAGTTTTCACCTACTGGGCTACTGACTTGTTTATTGAATAGAGTAGATTATACTTCCTTCAGTAGTGTTATTTTTCATTTCCCCTTCTCTGCATATTCACCAGACATAAACATGTATTTGGTACTACTAAAAGCTTGCAAAGAAGTCAGAATTAGTAGTTTCTAGGTAGGATTTCCTGTGACCTGTCTCACTGAATGCAGAGGCTCCACACAGGCGTGACAAGGCAGGAATTCACTTGAGCTGCACAGAAGGCAGTGGGACAGAGGTGACCCCAACCCCCTCTCACATTCAGTGATATGAAAGAAGTTTAGGAAAAGGAGCACATTCACAGGGTCATTGTCAAAGCTGTGCTAAGGTGCAAGGCTTATTTTGCTTAGGGCTGGTGTTTGATGCCAGAGGCAGGGAGGAGGGAGTGGCAATCACACCAAGACACAATTTCCTTCACTTTGGTTTTGTGCTGTTTAGAGTATTTTCGGCACACGGTATATGCAGTAACAACCTCCTCCTCATGGGTAAAGTAAGCCTTTGAACATCAGCATTTTTTCCTTGAAAAGCAGATTATGTCTATGCTACTTATTTAGCATGCATCTGTTTAATTAATTAGTGTTGCTTCATGACATGCCAGATCATCAGGAATGACCTAAGCCCCAGCAAACAGACTCATGTAGTGCTCAATAGCAGCGAGTCATGTGTTTGAGTGATCTCAGCACTTCTCTGGGATGTTCATAAACTGCTTACATGTTTGCAAGAACAGCTGTTAAAGTCCATAAAATTAACAATAAGGTATGGTGCTAGAGGATGGAAGTGTTGCTGCCCATATTTTTTTATTCATTTCCTTTTCTGCCTTCCAGAAGTCCACTTTTATTTGCTCTATCTTTAACAGGGGCTTTATGGCAGAGTGCAATTCTACATGGTAAGAATTGAAATGACAAACCTTGTGTTTGATAAACTAAACAAGCAGAAATGTTTCATGTCCTCTGCGAGGACACAAGGTGCCAAAATTAATTTAACACTTGGATCTTTAAACAGCAGAGGCTCTTTCTTTCAATCACACAACAGTGTGTGAACTACAGTGGAAGTTCACACACTCACTGAAACCTGGATGTGCTTCATTCCTTCACATTTCTTAAAGATTAGGAAGGGTCCAGCATACTGTAAGGCTTTAGGAGATGCATTTAGGTCACAGCCACCAAAAAACCTGCAGATTGTGTAGCTGTAAAACCAGAAATGCCACTGTGTGACACAGGAGTTGTGTTGTTGAGCTGCAAACATCAGCTGCTCTGGCAGTTGTAGGTCGCGGGCCCTGGAGAATGCACTGAAGTTAACCAAATAATTGGATTTAATGAATGTGAATCCAGCTGAAGCTGAGAGATACAATAGTTTATGGCTGATCTTTTTCCTCTGGGCAGAAGGCTTTATTTTTGTAGACCTGGACTTTTCGTGGTGGCTAGTTGCTGTTAGTGAAAGGAAAAGTGCAACTAGGCTGAAAAATCAAATCTATGGTCTCTTGGCTTTTCCTAGTTTGCTGATTTTTAATGAGTCAAGTAGCCCTTTGGCATTTGGGTTCTTTTGTTTGCTTTATACCCCCTGTAAATGGACTGTCAGGTCAAAGTAAGATGTTATTTCTTGGAAATAATCAATTATCAGTAAGCTGTTGTTTGCATGCAAAAAACTTGATGTTTTTCCTAAAAAGTGTTTCTTTCTGTATTTCAGCTTGTTAGTGACTTATTGGAATTCTGCTTCTACACCTTCCGAGAGTCTCAGGCACTGAAAGTAGAGTTTCCAGCCATGCTGGTGGAAATCATCAGTGACCAGCTACCAAAGGTGGAATCTGGGAATGCCAAGCCCCTGTACTTTCACAGGAAGTGATAGAAAATGTCTTAAATGGAAGAACTTTGCCTTAAGTTTCCCTGTGTTATTCCACACCCATGAAGGACCCAAGAAACCATATTTTAAACATGCTCTTTACACTTGTTCAGCAGTCTCTGAATAGTCTAAAATCATACAAAGGGTTTGGGGGAATGGAAAGCAGTTGACTTGGATTTGGCAAGACCTAGATGTTTGGAAATTACCCCATAACCCTAAAACACTTAGAAAATGTTCCTGTTCCTCTGGATGAAAAGCCATATCTAGTCAATAACTCTTTGATTTTGATATTTTAACAGATGGAGTTTTAAATATGCCATGTAGTTTCTGGTATTGTTTGCTTGTTTTAAAAGGGTTCGAGAACTAATGAGAACTTTTTAAAGCTTACCCTTGGTTTGCACATAAAACGTAAAGTCAATATGGGGCATTAATATTCTTTTCTTGTATAAAAAAAAACAACAAAAAAATACAAACAAAAACTATATATATACACACATATATATACACACACACAAACCCTAACGTGTAAAGTAATAACAGAACATTTGGTGTGGAATACTGTTATCCCCACCTGTGGCATTTGTTATCCCATGTTATCCCATCATAGATGATATACACTGTGTTAAGTGTCCATTTACTATTTAATTCAAAAGGATAAGATGTGAAAAACAAATGCCCTGGTATCAATTTATAGTATCTATTGTGCTGGCTTTACAAATAATTTTTTGCAGTCTTTTGCTGTACTGTACATTGCTGTATGTATAAATTGTGAAGGACCTGAAATAAGGTGTAAGGAACTTTTGTAAATGAGACAAAAAATCTTTAATGGTTAATAGGATGAACGGGAAAGTATTTTTGAAAGAACTCTATTTTGCTGGAGACTATTTAAGTACTATCTTTGTCTAAACAAACAAGGTAATTTTTTTGTAAAGTGAAATGTTCTGCATGCATAATGAACCGTTTACAGTGTATTTAAGAAAGGGAAAGCTGTGCCTTTTTTAGCATCATATCTAATTTACCATCCTACAGTATCTGTTGTAAATAACCACGCTTAACCTTTTCCGTTGTGTTTTAAGCCTTTCTATTTCTCTCTCTCTTTTCCTCCCCTTTTGTCTCTCTTGCGAGCGTATGTGGCTTGAGCACATCTTAGAACTCCTGCTTCATGTATCTGTAGGAAACTACACATTCTTGTGTTTGCCACTTTACCAAGGTTTCATTTAACAAGACAAATTATGGTCTCTCTCCAAAGCTTTTGCCAGCTTAATGATCTAGTGAGTTCTTGCCCTCTATTCCCTTTCTCTTTCAGGGGAATGGGGGTGAGCAACATGTTGAATGATTTTTCTTTTTTCACTAAGGTTTCCCAGATTGTTTGGTTTTGGTTTTTTTTGGTTGGTTTTGGGTGGTGGTTTTTTTTTTTTTTTTTTTTTGTTTGTTTTTTTTTTTTTTTTTTTTTTTTTTTTTTTTTTTTTTTTTTTTTTTTTTTTTTTTTTTTTTTTTGGTTTTTGTTTTTGTTTTTGTTTTTTTGTTTTGTTTTGTTTTGTTTTTTTTTCCTTTGAATACTGGATCTATGAAGCATCTTAAAAGGTCAGATTATTATTTCAGATGGGGGAGAATGATTTCTGGTTATGTTGAAGGGAACATGCAGATCATTACAGTAAGTATATCAAAGAGATTTTGTACTGGTGAGAGGGATGGTGAGGGATGATAAGGGCAGATAAGCTGAGTAGAATTTTTAGTGATAAGCTAAAAGCATCTGTAATTTTATAAGCATTTTTGTAACAATCGAGATACATCCAAGAAGACAAATGTTCACACTACAAGTTCAACTCAGTTGGTCTGATTTTGTCTCAAAAATGTTTTCTCTAGAATAAGACTGCAAAGAAAAGAATTTTTGAGGTGATTTTCACAATTTCACAATTTATAAGCAACTACAAGATTTTGGAGTAGAATAGAGGACAGGTGAACTTTTCTGAGGCTCAGCTGTTATTACCATATGCTCATGTTTAAATAGAATAGTTTTTCAGAGTCCTAATCTGTAGTGTTCTCTCCGGGTGCCACTGGTATTTTTGAGCTATAGTGTGTCCCTTGGCCGGTCGGAATGTAGCATTTCTTGTCAATGGTGGTCGAATTAAGAATTCTACACCCTTTCTGAACCCAAATTTGGAGGTGCACTGTGGTGCACTGAAGACAGTCAGCGCTACTTGTCTTTTTAAATGATACCTGCCTTATGCAATGGGTAATCTGTAAAGACTGTATTCAGAGAGGTTTTTTATATATAAATATATACATACATATATTATTTGCATTTTGGAAGTCTAATTCATAGGCAGATCTTTAAATACTGACCTGCACAGCAATATGAAAGCCAAACTTCCAACGTGAGATATACAGCATGCAGACTGGTTGTTTACAGTAAAGACACAGTCATACATCCATCTTTTAATTTACTTTTTTTAAAAAAAGCCTAAAATAGAAGATTTCAAAGCCAGGTTCTGGGTGAATACAGTCTGCAGCAGCTTTTTATATTAACAAAGTTACTGCCTCCTTTTCTGTCTCAGAGTAACTTTGCTTGACTAAACTAGCAAAGCCATATTCTACACTTCACTGTTAAATGCCTGTCCCAGTCCAAATTGTTGTCTGTTTGCTCCTATTTTTGTACCTTATTACTTTTAATCTTGGTTTGGTACAATTCATAATTCACAGAAACTTCATATAATTAAACACACTAAATTAGTTTTAAAAAGCAATTTATATCTTTATGCAAAACGTATGTCTGTCTTTGCAAACAACTGTAAGCAGATTATAATAAATCCTTTACTTTAATCACCTGTTGTTTATGAAACCATTCATTGATTATTATTTTTTTGCTAGAGATCATTGAAGTAATAGATACAATTGGATATAGATGTTGTAAGAGGCAGTATTCTCTTATCAAGGACACTTAAGCAGAATAGCCATCACTTTTTTATCTAAACCTGTGTACAGAAAAAAGAAAAGGAAACTACAAAACCCAACCCTACTTTTTAGCTACTGGGAAGTTGGTTACGTTCTTTTGAATTTGTTTAGAGTGAAATAGGCATTTGTCTCCTGCAAAATACAAGACAAACTATAACAGCTTTTAGGAAGTGGGCTTTTGTTCATTGAGCTAAATTATTTTGTTGTAAGAAGGAACAGGGATATGCAGCAAGAGCATTGTATACACAGTTAAAATGTAAAATAGTGTAATGTACTGCAGTGGGTATTTCAGGAATACTACACATCGTGCAACTGAGCAGTTGCACGGAGTAAAATAGAAAAGACTAAAGTTTGCAATATCAAAATCTTATTAAAAAGATACTTTACAATCAATAATGCAAAAAGCTAATTCACAGGGTGGTGTTTTTCACTGACTTGTTTAAACATTTATGAAATTAAAAAATTCTACAGTTAATGCACTTTTAATTGTTTATTAAAGATTTGACTTTTTTTAGAGCAATGTTTTCAGCTGGAGGTCAATGACTTGATAAGATAGACAGCAGTTCTGAGGCCAGGAAGCTCAGAGGAATGTTTAAGAATTCTTGGAGTTTAAATAGATTCCTGGATGAAAAATAAAAACAGCCAGCAGTATGGTGTAAACAGTAAAATCTATGCATAATGATGCATTTATAATTAGGGGTTTGCTTCTGTATGTTTAAAGCTTTTTAAATAAATAGAAAATATTGTTTGGTCTTTATGTTAATGTCTGCAAGTACCTATTTTTCTTTTTTTTTTTTTTATATACAAATTGTACAAATATACATGAATTAAACTGGTTTGATTGCAAGTATTTCTTGCATTTTAATCTCAGCTAGCTGCTGGTGCAGTGATATCCTTCGAGACAAGCCTTCTGCTCCTGTAAGAACAATACAGAACCAGAAGAGTGGGTTGGGTTGGAAGGGACCTTAAAGATCATCCAGTTCCAACCTCCAGCCGTGGACAGGGACAGCTTCCAGTAGACCAGGTGCTCAGAGCCCCATTTAACCTGGACATGAACACTGCAACATAAAGTAACTTAAAATGCACTATAACATCTTTCTTCAGCCAGCTGGAGTGTTGGTTCCAGCAATCTCTGTCACCTCCGGGTGTTGCCGCACCTGCGATGGCTTCGGCCAGGGAGCAGATCCTCAGGCTGTAAGAGAGAGAATGTCCAACACTGAGGAATGTGGTTCGTGTCACCTGGTCCCTGTGCTTGACAAAAATATGCTGACACTGTTCTGGGCACAGGCTACATCCCACTGGAAGAAACAAACCTTCAGCTGCCAGACCAGTCTGGGTTCCAGTTTCTATTAACCTCCTGCTGCTCTTCCCATAGACCAAAGTTAGTGAATCCCTCTTGCCTTGAGAGAAATTCTGTTTTATATACACAAGGTCTCCCGATTGACCCTGCCTTCTCAGGGTCAGACCTTTCTCAGTTATAATTACAGTAAGATAGCAGGAGTTTTATTTCCCCTTCTAACTATCTTGGTTTTCTCTGGGCACTCTCTCAACAATTCACCACCAAGCTCTGCACAAAGCCTGGTCTGTGGTGTTAGACTACTGTTTAATAGCATTTTGGTCTTTTAATAACAAGTTGCATAAACTTCTTTATTGCCAAAAAATCCTTGCACCTGCTTTCTCTTTGCTGAATTGTCAGAAGGAAAGAATAGTAGGGGATCAGCAGTGTTAAGAAAAATTTCCCATATGTTTACAAGCAGATGCATCTGTCATATGCTGTTCTAGAAATAAGACAATGCTATCACTACTTAAAACCATATGAAGCTTGTAACCTGACCTCAAGCTGGGGCACTCAGGTATCTGCAGAGACGGGGAGGTCATGAGGAGTACAATATTTCTAAGAAAGGAGTGGAAAAAATGCCCTTTCCTGTCACAGATTTTGCTTGGTAAACCGTGCCCTGCCATAAGGTTTTTGAGGTGTTCTTACTTTAATTGTAGATGTTGACAGGGTGAAGTTTATTTGGTGCTTACCTGTGGCTACTGCAAGGACAGATGAGGGCAGACTGTTGGACTCTGATGTAGAAAACAATGTCCAAGGCACATTCAGCTGAAGAGGTGAAACTCCAGTGAAGACTTTCAGTGAAACCCAGTTTAGCACTGGTGCATTTACAACCTACACAGGCCCTCTGTCAGCAACTTTTCTCCTTAAACTGTAAACCAGGTAAGAATTGTGAAATGGGTTAAGAGAACAAGGAGCAGCATTAAGGAAGGCAAGTTTCTGCCCAAGTCTCTTCTGTGACACAGGTACAGGGGCTTGGGTGGCAAAAGCTGCAAGCAGTATGGCAGGAACATGAATTTTCATTACAGGACAGATAAGTCAGCTAATGAGATTTTTCTTTCACTCCTCACAAAAGACAGCATCAGAAGGAAACCTGCTTAGAAGATAGCTGGGACAACACTTAACAACCTTCAGCAGCCTGAAAACCCCAGGGCTTTTCAGCCAGCAGAGTGGAAGTGCTGCTGGCCAAGGTGCAGTTCTGCACCCTGGCCAGTGACTAACAGGCTATAAATTTCTGCTGAGCCCAGCCAGGCAGGAGTCTCAGCTTGGCTGTTCATTATTCAGCAAACACATTCAGCCTTAATCCCCAAGTTGAGGGATTCAGTCTCTGGCCCCACAGTGATGGCAAGGCCAACACTGTTTTGCATAAAAAGCACATTTGGGGTTTTTTTCCTAATTCACACACTAATTTTCAGCCCATGTCATACATTCACTACCAGCAGCCTCAGCCTTTGAAAACTGACAAGTTCGTGGCCCTCTCCACAGTAACCAGCACAGAGCAAGGGAAGGGGACCCACCTCAAGGATTAATTCCTCTGTCCCCACAGCTGTGACAGGAGAGCAGTTCCATGAAAGAGGACAGAGGCCACACCCCTGGAGAATGACCACTCCTGCTGCCAGGCCAAGGGAAGGATCCTGCAACCAGTTTTCTCCAGAATGGACTCCCTGTCCTTCCTGTCTCAACAGCACGTTACTGCACTCCTCCAAAATCTACCAAGCCACAAATAAGACAAACAAGAGGCATGCCCTAGAGGCAACCTTCAGGAAAGCAAGCAATCTCAAAAGCCTTCCTTTGTATTTTTTTTTTTTTCAATTTTAGCATCTTTTAATCGCCACTTCCAAGCAGTCAGTACTGAGGGCATCGTTAACAGCTCTGCTCAGCAGTGAGGATGAAGAATGAGCTGTGCTGTGGCTACTGGGCTGTGCAAGTCTGTACTTGGCATTGGTGTAACTGGGCTGATGTGGAAACCCATCTGGTGGTAGCAGTTCCCACAAGTGAATTCCTCAGAGGCAGTGTGGTTAGCCTGAGAGCCAGATCTGATCTGGCTCAGCTCACACCACTGCCTTCAGACAACGGCTGGGACGTGAGAAAGTTTGGATTAGTGTTACCTCTGTTCAGTGTACCACTTCTCAGTAGAAAAGTTTTCTTCTTGTTTGGGTTCCGTGTAGCTCCAGGAGTAACAGGAGTCTCAAAACATCTCACCTAAAGGTGAAACAGGCTCACAGGACTGGATGGAGAAGACACTAAGACTATTATTCCTACTGTATATATCTGCCTTTTTAAACAACCTCAGTAATAAGGAAAAAAAGCCCCACCACACAGAGCTAGAGCTGAGAAGCACATTGAGAATTTTAGAGGACAGCAGCCAGAACAAGATCAAACATGCACTACAAGTTTAAAACAACATCAAAACAAATGGAAGCAACTTCCAAAGCTTGTAAGTTTCAGAGCTTCACCATCTGACAAGCCAGCATACCTAGATGCCACACCTGCAAGGCTAACACCAAAGATTTATATTCTCCCTCTTCTTTTAACATTTTCTACCAACTGGTAGCCAAGAAAACGGAGTTTGGCACACAAATACCATCCTGCCTCCAGAATGAATCTTTAAGGCCACAGATGAGTTGATAGAGCTGTGGGCCCAGGCAACATGAGACCCAGCCAGAACAGAGCTTTGCCACGTGAACAAATGTGAGCAAGGCAACCTTACAAGCTGGGCTGCAAGTACTGGTGCAGCTATTTCCTTAACACTGAATCAAGGAGCAAATCAATCAGAAGTTATTTCCAGTGCTCGGGTGGGTCACTTAGCCAAGACAAGAACTGCCTAAAAGCTTTGTGGCAGGGAGTTACTGCTACAATACCAGGAGAATTCACCAAATGAAGCTCCTCCAAGCAATGAGGGGGAGTATTGGAGAGCTGTACTGGCTTGGTCACCATTGCTCCATCTGGAAATGATTTGTGCATACTCCAGTGGTCTGTGCAGTCCGGGCAAAGGAAGAGATTAATGGCATGGAGTTAAATCCTCAGGAGGGAAAAAAGCCATCCCAACCCCAAGGCAGCATTAACCATTAACTGGTTTACTAATCTCATTTGTTAGGAAAACTTGCAAGCTAAGTAGAGCTGCAGTAAATGACTCGAAATCCACGGAGTCCAATTTAACAAATAAGTGAGCCTGTATTAGCATGTCATCTTGTCACACTTTCCTACATCCTCTCCACTCTTACTTGAAGGAGAGAAAACCAGAAAAATTAATGATAAACTGCATGTAACTTTTTTAAAGTTCTACATATTTTGAGGCATCAACAAAACCTTGCAGTTGACAATTAGAAGGAAGGAAGACATGCAAGGTGAACAAGCGGCTAAAACAGACAACAGATAAAATGCAAGAATTCTCCAGGATGCAAAAGCATCATAGCCAGAGATTCTCTTTTCCCTTTTGGCTTGAACTTCCAGAGTTGCCTATTTCGTGTGAGGAAAGCTCCCCATCCCTTTTGGAGCCTGACTCCAAAAGGAGGCTGACTGCACAGCGCTGCCAATAATTATTTCATGCCACAACTTCAGAACCAGAGCAAAATATTCTGCAACATAGGAATGACAAGTCAAATAACAAATAACATTTTATTTCATTTACCGTGATATTTTTGAGTAGCAAAGGAACCATGACATATAGGAGCCTGTAATAAAAGTTCATGTGTCTTATCTTTATAAGATAAATGAAATCATACACGCAGCATAAACGAATGTGCTCTTTGAAGACATTTGAAAAATGTCATGTCTTGATAACTATTATTTTTACTTACTGATGCCTGTTCTGCACTGGCTATTCCACTCTGAAATATAATTTGTCAGCATGATAGCTTTTCTTATCCATCAGTATCTTCCAAACCTAAAATGATCATAGAATCATAGGATGGTTTGGGCAGGGAGGGACCTTAAAGATCATTTAGTTCCAATCCCCTGCCATGGGCAGGGACACCTTCCACTAGACCAGGTTGCTCAGAGCCCCATCCAACCTGGCCTTGAACACTTCCAGGGATGGGCAACCTGTGCTAGGGTCTCACCACCCTCACATTCTGTTAAAAATGCTGGTTATCAAAGCATAATCTCCAGGACACTAAGTTGAGTCACAGATCAACCAAGTACTTAACTTCAAAAGCTATTTGTCTTGCAAACAAACATACTACTACTGCTCTTTACAACTGAAAAACAAGCACCCTATTTAAAAAATTAACCTATTCCTCCATCCTTCTTTCTTGCCCCTCCCACCTATTCCAACCCTCAGTCTTTTTTTTTTTTTTTTTTTTTTTTTTTTGTAATTCATATTTGGCAACACTTAATGTCTTTATACAGCTTAAGATCTTCAATCCATAGTCCAGCTCTTCACTGATTAAAAGCAGTCACAAAAGTAGAGACAAGTGACTAGAACAAAAATCCATGGATACCATGTACACCTTCTTGGCGTTCAATGCACAAAGCTATAAAAACTGAACATAATTTTGTGGAATAAGTCCTCTCTTGCCATTTAATGTGCCTTCTAGCCATCCCGGTTCTCTGGAAAATTGCACTGCAAAAGAAAAGGAGAGAAAATTACTGCATCTTTTTATATTTGAATTAGTACTTTTCAGCTTTAGCTCCACGACACCAGGCAAAGCATCCATAAAAACCTCCCATCATCTGCAAGGACCAGGTTAAGAATCTGGCTAGGAAAGATAAAGAGGATTATTAACTTGACTTAAATACTTCATAATATACTTCTGCAAAGTCTACATGGTGAAATAGCTTTTAGATGCAGGAGACTTCATTAGGGAAATGGTTAATGGAGCTTAGGACAGATTTATAAAATAGAAAAATCTGTGCCTTAGAAGAAAAGTCAGAATTCATATCAAGCAGTGGAAAACACTATCATTAGGTAGGGCAAAACGAGCAAAAACCTATCTTGAGCAAAAGTGGTGAATCTGAAAGCTCAGAGCCACAGAAGCACAGCATGGGACCTTACTTGGCATGAAAAGGAAGCATAGAAAGGATTACAGGGGAAACAGAAATGAGCCAGATGTCACTCCAAGTATCATCTCTTCAGAATAGAGCTGCTATTAGAAGTGACCAGTGGACAAAATCTGAATCATTCTGATTAAATCCTCTCTCTGAAATTCAACTACATTCAAGCGCAATTCACAAAACACAAAGCAAAGGCTTGAACAGCTCCTTGTGCCATCCTAAGTGTTTATCGCTGCTGATCCCAAAGTTTATGCAAGAATATCCATGAATATAAAATGAGAAATATTTCAGCTTGGACTCTCAATGCCCCAGAAGTTACTCTGTGAGCAAGAGAACTAATGAAATCTGACTTCCTATATATATACGTTGACCACATTTGACAGGAAGTTAAAAAAGAAGCATAAGCCTCCTTTCTTTGGAAAACAGACTAAAAAGTCCTCAAATTCCCCTCTGAGATGTCTTTTAAGGATATAATAAAGATACCTATTTACCTATGTAACTGTAAAATCCCACACTTTTTAGCAACCTACGACATTCTCTACTGTATTAATTTATCCTCACAGTGCTTCTGAGACAGTATTTAGGGAAGACATCAGACAAATGCTGAAACATGCTGCCAGCCATGTCAGTGCTTTATTTAAAACACATTAACACATTGGGAAATGTGATATTTGTAGCCTTCTACATATCAGGAAAATAACAGTTGAGAGAGAGCAACATGTTAAGTCTCACTTCCAAAAGCATTGTAAGGCTCTTAATTTGAGGACTTAAAAACATACTTTCCCTGTTGTTTTCCTTGTGTCCTATTATTGTCAGACAGCTGTGCTCAGAAACCACACTATAAACAACAGCTATAACTCCAAAGAACCCAGAAAACAAAACTGCTTTCAAATGATACTGATAGTTTAGATTCAGCACAAAATTCTGGGCTTATATCTTATATTTGCAATAAATCTGTTCAACAAAAGGATTCCAAAGGAAAAACGTGCGTAGACAATTACCTTTTAGGATCTGTGCTCACACAGTAACTTACATTACTATTAGTAATTAAGAGGCCCTCCTCTCCCTTTGTCATTTCTGTTCCACAATTACAGAGTACACATGCATTTGAAACTGCCTGGCTGACACCACCACAATCCTCCCTCCAGAAGCCATAATTCTACATTTCCAGCAAATGCACCAGCAGCCAGCCAAACCCCTCCCTGAGGTCTCCCATACCTATGGAGCACATCTGTACTACAGGAAACAAACTACAAAAAAAAAAAAAAAGACAGATGAGGAAGAAAAACAACTAGAAAACCTAGAAGTAGGAAATTCCTACCTGTCCTCTGGTGCTTAACCTTAATTTCCATTAGACAGAGGGTAGATACCACTTTCATGGGAGTGTGTATAAATCCAAGGTCTGTTCAAACTAAGGGGAACCTCATCTGAGGGGATTGCACTGAAATTAAAATTTACCTAAAATTTACACAGGAAAATGCATAATGAGGAAATGGCTCAAACTATGCTGAATCACATCAGTCAACAGCAAATTTCTAAGCAAGTTTGATAAGATAATGGTGAATTCTGCACACTGCAGCACATTCATGGCCCAGCAGTTGGCTTTGCGTGGCAAACACCATTTTCACCCCAGATGAGACCTAGCTGGTACAACTGAGCTCTGGGCTTAGGAAATTAAATGTTGCACATATACATGACACAGCTCAGGGCCTCATTTGTTGGCAGGCAGTTCTTTTAGATTCTAGGAAGACTGAAGAAGGAATTATCACCCAATTACCCCTAAGGCCACTATTTCTAGAGATCTTTGCTTTTTAAAAAGAACACAGCAAAAAGTAATTTTTAATGTTCAGCAGCAATGGTGACTGTCACAGCAGGGAAAGCTTCTGCCCCCACTCCCATCACCTTGTCCAAGAAGGGTAAGATACTTGTGTACATCACTAACTGCTTCTGTAGGCAAATGATACCAATGAAGGTGCCATCCAAAAGTAAAGCTGCTTTAAGCTCCAGTGATCCTGTTTTCTCTGCTAATCCATTTCTGAAGTACAGCATACAACAGCATGAATTCCTTTAAAATCAAAACCACTTAACCACACAAACCACACTCTTCTATCATGCACAGCTCTTCTTAAACCCAAGACACAGCCTATTTCTGAAAAAAAAAAATACTTCTGTAGTGTCTCCTTTCTGTCATTTCTTCTCAGTCACCAACAATTACAGTTCTTAGCACTTTCTCAGGCCCGCTCATTTAAAAATACCTTGCTGCAGAAGCTACACACTTGGCCTTAAAACTACAACTCATTACTAGAGCAATCATCCCATAGGACTAAGGCTCATGTTGGTACAGGATAGGAGGGGAAAATACTTGTAGTATAAAAGATACAGAGCAGAGAACTAAGCATTAAGTATTTTCAGCAAGATTTAACGAGTGCATAGCAAGACTGCACAACAAGACCAAGCACAGAACCACCACTAAAAACCATCACCTCTTAGGATAGTACAAATAGCAACCAAATTGAGAGCTCAGAAGGGGACAGTGACTTCCCCAGTACCTGCTGCAAGACCTTTTCAGCATCTCAGTCATGGAGGCAAAGTGCTGAGAAGGAAAATGTCTGAGCATCACTTCGACAGCAAGTGCTATGGAACAATTACCCCAATGCAAATGGGCCAACAAAATCTACAGACTTGAAACTTGCAGTGAGATCTGGTTTCTTCTAATCAAGAAATACCATCAGGTCAACTTGGCATTTGCAGCACTGCCTCTTACTCTTCTGTATTCTCCAAAGGAAATAGCTTTGATATTGCCAATGTTGTTATTTTCTAACTGCAAATACATAAAATTCTCAAGCAGCTTTTCCCAGAGACCCAATGCCATAAGCAGACTGCTCTGCTCTGGCAGCTCAAAAGTTTCCCAGGTCTCAACCACAAAGAGAGCAAGACTCACTTCTTCAGCAGTATTAGTTCATTGCCTGGGTGCCACTAACTTCAGCAAGACTGAATGAGACACTGATTTACACTGATTTCCACATCTTTGTGGAAACTGGCTGTTTTGGGAGCAAATCTAACCTATGTGGTGTCTGGCACAAGAGGACCTCCCTTTCTCATGGACTGCCAATCAGAGTTAAATACCTCAAAAAGCAACATAAATGAGGATTACCTGAAGGCAACAGAAATCTCACTGCTGAAACCACTACAGCACTACAACTCACTTCCATAGAACTCAATGATGCTGGCCAATTTTTCATCAGGAAATTCAATTACAGCAACCAAATGTGCTTGCAAGCTCTCTGTGTTTAGAAATCCCTTTGGGTTTTTGAAACAATCCCTGTGGGTTGAGTTGATCACAGAAAATGCAGAAATATTTATTGTGCTTAGGGTTAGCCTGGAATTTGAAATTTCATGACTTGCTTATTTATGCTGTGAGAAGCAGAATTATCTTGTGGACAGAACACAGGATTAGGAGTCAGGGGGTCTTCTCCCCATTAATGTTTCCATTCTGAAATATTCAGATGAAAGGAGCACCAAGAAGTAGCTCTATCGCCATTTTTAGTTAAGCAAAAGAACCATTTGCACATACAGTGCAATACAGTATTTTGGGAGTACCACTTCTCTTTGATGTAAATCCTGGATTGGTCAGGACCATAAAGACAGAGAGTCCAGGAGCATGAATTAGAGGGCAGGGAGTGCCTTAGAGTCAAAACCAGGAACATTAACTAAGGCTGGCACTTTGTTACAGTGGGAGAGAGAGATGGGGATGACAAGGGCTGTGTGAATGTGGCTTTTTGTGTTCCTTTTACACGTGGTGGGGATGATGGGTGCCCCACTTTTTCATTAGGAACACAACACTCTCTCAGTTTTCCTCATGCTTTCTCTCCCCTAAAATCGGATTTTAAAAATTGTAAAAAGCCTTGACAAGAGCTATCTTGACAAGTTTTCAGGAAGCCTTCCTGCTAGCAGTTCTGCCAAGGAATTTTTATTGTGTAAACACCATTTAACCTATCTGAAACACTTCTCCCGAGTGAAATTCCCATTTACTGACTTTTAAGCAGTCTCTTTCAAGAACCAGAAATTTAATAACACTTGGCTCTGAGACTGGCAAAATTCCAGTGCCAGGCAATTTGATTATTCTTTCCCCAATTATTGGGAATATCTGCCCCAACAACAACAGATATACACAGCCAGCATATGTCTCTCTCAATCTCAGATCCTACTCTGCTTCTTCCCATATGTGCCCTTCGCCAGCTGCAAACTCTTCAAGCTTTGCTTCCAACCACTTGAATTATATTGTTATGTGCTGTCAATAATATAGCCTGTAACAACTGGGAAATAAAAATATTGGCACAGCCTAAGGCAAATTGAATTGAAGATTTTAAAAGAAAAAATCCAGTGGATATTGTTCAGATCACATTATTCATTTTCTTACACAATTCAATTAAATAGAAAACTTTGCCTTTTCTTTTTAACTTACCAGATGGTGCCTTCACATTTATATTCTATGGCACTTTAATGGAAAGACTGTGAGATTTGGGGAAGCACAATGTACATGCAATACTGAAAACACCTGAATGTGAAAATGCTAAGGTTCTATACAAATTCCTATCAGGTGATGCAAAGTTTAACGTAAAATATTAGCAAATCTAACCTTGGCAGACTGAGACAGATATTTTTTCCCCCATTTAGAAATAGGAAATGGAGATGGGAGCAAAGGTTAAACTCACCTTCTTGCACCAATATTACATTTAGCAGCTATGACAGGTGCAAGACTACTTCCCTAAATGCCATTATCCTGTCTGAGGCTGGAGCAGCCAGAAGGATTCATCCAGAGTAATGACAGGTGAGAGAGAACCACTGCAATCAACATCTATGGACCAAAAGAGACAAACCAAGCATGGGGAAGGAAACAGGAAACAAAGCAGAAAAGAGAGGAAAGAAAAAAGAGAAAAAAGAGACGGGATTAGAAAGTGAGACAGGCCGGGTGGAGAAAGGAGAGACAGATAAAACCTTCACTAATGGAAGCAGCACTTTTTAGTAGACATTAATTTAACAGTTACTTTAATGGTTGATACTAGTTGTATGTCAACTTGATTGATGCGTTGTCACTTTGATAGTTAAGGTTATTGGTGGAGCTGCAGAATTGATGTATTATTACTTTAATTCTTCATTTGGGGGCTTTATTAGGGCATATGGGAATTTAAATTGAGTAACTAAAGAACCTGAATTGATTCACTGCAATCTGATTTCAGCACAGACACAGGGGTGCCTGATAGAGAAAGAAAAGGCTCATGTCGAGGCATTTCAGAGGTTTCAAATGTGGAGACAGGTCTGCACTTGGCATGAAAAGAGCCATCCATAACATAACCTACTGGGAAAAGTTATGAAATGACCATTACATACATTTACTGCCTTACTACTTCTTACATTGGAAATCTGCAATTGGGTTTTCAAATGCAATCCATGCATTTTCCCTAAGCTTTGAACCTTATTTGTCTCATGACACGGAAAAAGTTACAATTGAAACATTTCTCCATGCTTATTTTGGGGCAATCCAGCTCTCCAGTTGAAAAACTCAACCGAGGCTGCAATGCTCCAAATCATGGAAGCTTTGTCACCACTTCTTGAGTTCTCATACAAGGAGAGAATCTTAACATTGCCCTCACACAAAAACATGGCACACAAGGTACTAATTCTAGAAAGACTTTCTTACCCCAAGCCAACACAACTCTTGCTGTTCTGCAGCAGAAATGCCTCTCCCAGGCATCAAATCTTTTCCACCATGCACTAGATTTCTCTCCTGTACACAATTTGATGTCTGCTGAAGAGCCCTATCAGTCATGTTTTAAAAAACTTAAATTAAAATAGCTGGTGTTAAGGACTTTAAAAAGAGCAATCACTTAGCTAATTCATCTTTAAAAGGTTTCCCAGCTAACTTGATTCAGACATGATTTGCCTGCAAGGCAGCTCTAATAGGAAACATCAAGATGATTTTATAAAGTGGGTGCTAGTAGGGAAGAACCTAGTGCAGACCCCAGACCACTTTAAGCTGAAAATTAAAAAGCAGAATTGAAGTCTAGACCAGGCTTGCTATTTAGTTGTTTGGGAGGAGAAAATGGACAGGAATATCCTATTATATACCATTAAAAAAAAAAAAAAAAGAAAGTGCTGAGCTTCCCATCCTGCATCTTCAGAATTTGTATTACAGCAGTAGTGTGAGGTTTAAAAACTAAAACCTTTGCTATCAATTTGAAGTCCCTTCCATTTGCTGAAGGGTAGATCCATGGAAGCTCACTGAGAACACAGTCTTGAGCGCAGCAATCACTTTCTGGATGCTCATATGTAGTGCTATATTTAGATCCATAGAAATCATTAAACACAGGCCTTCATTCCACATCTTGGTGAATATTCCTTTTCTACAAGTACGTGCACACACTAATGCAAACCTTGATCTAAATCAGTAAAAACACTGTCTTTTTTCTGCCATTGTTCACCTGATTTACCTGGCACTCTGTTTTCTTGAAAATCCTGAAACAGATTTTTTTTTCTTTAAAGGAAAACCTCTGTATTGTTTTACAAGGGTTCACATTTTTAAAAAATCGGTTTCATAGGCCAAGGTGTTCTCATCTATTACTGAATAACTTTCTTTTTGGTACTACAACATATTTAAATGATGCTGAAATATTATACCAATTGGAAGAGTCTATTCACCCAAAAATCAAAAGCATTGCCTCACAGTGCTAAGGATATGTTAAGTAGCTTCTTCATACCAGAAAATATCTCCATCACCAACTGTGTGCCATCAGCAATGTTGGCAGAATAGCAGTCAGGCTTGTATTTTTATCCAAAGCCATTTTAGCAGTTTTGTCAATTTATTTTTCATTGCTTTATATTTACTCAAGCAGTACTTACCATCTTCAAATATTGCTCCTATCTGAAATGACAGTTCAGAGCTGTGTTCTGCTTCACATGGATAAACTGCTCTTGCTTTTCGGTGGGCAACACTGAAAAATGAAATTATGAATTATAGCAACTTTTTACTATAATGAAGACACTGTCTCAACCATTCTCTCTCCATTCACATTTGGAAATGACTAAAACTTTAAACACACTCTCACATGCATCATTACAGGCTTATAATTCATACACACAGCCAAAGCTGAAGCTTCACAGCTTACTGTTGGCATTTCTGAATATCATACTCCCAACTTTCTGCACACTTATTTTTGTGATGAAACTCGACTTTCAACTACAGTTAGATTTTTTTCATGTGCTAGTCAGCAACGAACTCAATAGCAGGCAAAGCATAATATACTTCAAAAATTCAACCACTAATAAGAAATAGGATTTTTTAAATTGAGTGTTGGAAAGAATCTGTGAATATACCAAACTACTTTAATTAGAAAAGCAAATATTACTAAATTTGATGGAGAAAGCTAAGATGGTGAAGACCTTCAAAGAAAAAAAATCAAAATACTTCAAAACCAGGAAAACAACATGGAAGGAAGCAGAAACAGGATGGAAGGAAAGCTGGACAAAAGGGTGAAAGAAAACAATGAAACCACAGACAAAGGTAAAGATGGAAGAAAGTCTTTGAGAGGCAGGAAGGCTAGGATGAGAAACTTAAATTTGGCAAAGGTGGAAGAATCTGTATTTTAAAAGACTCTAAGAGAAACACTGCAGGGGAGAGACACTATGAATTGTCCACCCCAAACAAAGCCCTCCTGTATTAACCAACAGACCACTGGCCCAGTGTACTGTGTGCCTTCCACCAAGGAAGGTATTCCAAGGAAAAATAAGATGAAGTAGCCAGGTATTTTATTCGGTCAAAATTGCTACGGTTGCATTTCCTGGTTTGAGAAAATCATTCACATGCCACGGGAGACTATTTTTATAAAGATACAGAAAAAGGAGGCAGATAAAGAGCCAGCAAAAGCTGAAGTGCACACTGTACCTTTCCACTGCTCCGTCAGTGCCAGTGGCAGGGTTGGGGAAGAAGAAAGTGGGTAGTGCAGCATTGGTGGCAGCTGGGTTAGCAGATGGAATATTCATCCATGAGACCATCGACGGGCGGCTTTGAGCAGGACTAAGAGGAAATATAGCCAAGGCAGAATTAACAATGGGAATAAAACTTCTTTTCGTACCAAAATATTTGAATCTTTATAACTGGACAACCTGTTAGATTTTCAAGTTCAAAACAAATCATATTGTCAAGCTGATTTTGCAGAAATGGCCATCGCATGATTCTGCACTCCTCCTTGGAATTCTTTTTCCTACATGCCATACATCCTCAGCTAAGGAGAATTACCTGAGATGCATGACATAAGCAATAAAAGGGCAAAATTCCCCATTCCTTATCTAATAAAGACAGACAAAGTGAAATTGCATAGAGCAGGCTATTATTTGAGCTGCCACTCTGCCTTTACAAGTTTTGATGAATCTATTTAAAAATCTCCTCAGTGCTGTACAAAGGCATGTACAACTGGGAAGATTTCTAAAGAGGCTGCAGCTATTACAGCATTGGGATCACGATGCTGGCTCTGGATTGAGATCTCCTTCATGGAGCTGTGCAAAACACTGCCTCAGTGGCTGCACTCACCAAGGCACTGCTCAAACACATACCAAGGTAATGGCTGAACACAAAGTTGCCACAAGAGGAGAAGAAATAGCTGGCAAAATTTAAAACTTGTGTAAGAAATACACAAAGTTGTCCCCAACATAAAGAGCATTTCTAATTTTACACCTTAAAGAATTTAAGTGTTCCAGCACTGGAAGGCTTTCCTTCATTGCATGGACAACACAACAAAGAGTCCAAAAGCTGGCTGTCAGCATGTCTTTGGAACAAAGAGCTGGACTTCAAGCAGTTTCTAAGCAGAAACAGAATTAAAATCATTTGCACACAGCAATCGTCCCTCAGAAGCAGAGACTTCCCAATAGAGCATTTGAGACTTTGTCTTACTCCAAGATTAACCACTTAGATAGCACTGATCTGAAAGGCACCACCAGAATCCAAGAACTCAGTCAAGAAAGTTTTTGTGGGGATCTAAATGCACACGTAATCAAGATGAAGAGAACACAAGCAAAAAGGGGAATCAAGAATCAGGCCAGTTATAATTGCAGATTAATAAAAAGAAAGCAGGAAACCTAACTTAGCTAATTTTAATCTTATTGTACAGTGGGATATTTAATTTCTAGAAGAAATTGTCACTATCTGTTGGTTTGCATAACACGATTTACAAATTCAACTTTTACAAACTCATTATATCTCATAGCCATTCAAGCAATTACACAGTTAGTCAGGCATTTATTTTGATTAATAATTTTTTAAATTTTGGGCATTATAATGTGAGTGTTGCATTCCTTATTACAAGACAATGGCTTTTCCTTTGGAAATGTGTCAGATGGCATTTGAATAAAAACTGGAATTCACAGTTTATAAAACAGCATTCTACAGTTAATTCCACTAGTAAAAATGAAACTTAAGTGTGTTGGAATCATAACGAGAAGGGTTTATCAAAACATGCTCTGCTTTTAAAAATTATCACATTTACCAAATAAGGGAAGGAATCATATGTATTAAACTGAATGATGAGCTGGATTATGCTGTCTAGAAACATATTTCATGCTTAACTTTGGGAAGAGGATATCCAGTCATCTTTTCTGCCTGGGAATCTTCCACTACACAATTTTTTACATCTTCCAATAATAACATACATTTAAGAACAGCACCTATATAATTTTAGGGTTGTTGTCTTTTGCTTGGACTTGTCTTCTTCCTCCCATTTTTGCCTAATCATTAAAAATTTTTCCTCAAATAAAAGAAAAACCTTCAGCTAAAAGTGACTTCATTCAGAGACAAACCAAAAAAATGAACACCAGCATTTGGATCATTTTTCTCTAAATACTGAGGATAAAACAATTCCCAATGGTACTGTAGAGTTCATAAAGTTTGCCAGAAAGTGAATGATTTCTTCATCATTCCCCACATATAATGTCTACATGCAGAATTAATTTTAACTCAGCAGGTGAACACAAGAAAAAAGTGAATGTAAAAAAAATTATCCTACTTGCACAGACAAAACTTCTACTTAAAGGAATCCTGGGACTTAAAAGAAAAATATTTTCCTTGTTATTTATTAAATTCAATTCAATCTCTTGGCAAGGGTGGGGGTGGAATGATATGATCTTTAAGGTCCCTTCCAACCCAAGCCATTCCATGATTCTGTGATTAGGATTGGTGTCAGGGTCATTTCTGAAACCTGTAAAACTACCGAAAAGAGAAAAATAACATTCCAAGTACATTGCCAAAGGAGTATTAAAATCTCTCTAATGCAAACTATTCATAATTCAAGAATATTCTACCAACTGGCCATTTGTAGTGCACACCTCAGATGTGCGGCTTGGTTTTCAACAAGTGAATATGAAATTTTGCATTTATTAAATATTTCATTGGTAGATGCATCACGTTAGTCTCTGCAATTTACTCAATCAGCTCTAGAAGAACACACACCACCTGCACCTCACATACAGAATTAATGACTTCAAAGCAATGCTCAGAACAGAGAGAACACAAAAGGAACCCTCTGACCCAGGAAAGCATTGGTCATTCATAAGAATACTCAGAATAAATACCAGATGGCTTCTTGTTGAGACTTGGAGAGGAAAAAAAGAGAGGAGGAAAAAAAAAACAAACCAAAGGAAAAAGGTGTCCACATAAAGAAACAGAAGATGAAATAAAACATTCAGCTCCATTCTATGGCATGTTAATTTCTCAAGTTACAGAGACTCAACAAGAAGCATAATCTATCACCAAGTAAGACTACACTGTCCTTTACCAGACAGGATTATATAGAAGCACATTAAAATTGGCACGTTTTCTACAAATTCTCAGCCCCTCCAATAGTTGTAGTGGAAAAACACTCCAGAAGGACAGGTATGTGGAGTGCTGGGCTGCTCCCTCCCCCACTTTTTTGATTAATTCCCTTAATACTTTTCAGCTGTAGGGAAAACACTGCATCAGAATTTGCCTGTCACTTTAGGCTCCTGGTTACCCAGCAAGAGATCATGCTCTATGATCCAGCAGGAGACAGAAAAAAACCCAACACATTTTTCAATAGCAATAGTCTCACCATGGTAAGAAGAAAGAAAATAAAATAAAATAAAAAGTTGATAGCTTTAACTATTGAGCATATTCTAGAAGGAATGGGTTTGGTTGTGAGGGGGGTTTTTTTGTTGTTTTTGGTTTTTTGGGGTTTTTTTGTTTTTTTTTTTACTTGGTTACCTCAGGAACCACTTAATTCTTGTTATTGAAACAGAAGGTTTTACTCAATAAGAAAAATAATTTCCGATGTTGCAGTGTGTAAGCAACAAAAGGTTAGATTTTATTGTTTTTTCCTTGAAAAGGTTCTTGTCATAGCAAGGCTACCTTGCTATAAAGATTTGCACACCTTGTTTATCAAGATGATGATATATTAAAAAATATTGCACGTGTTATCACACAGCATCTCAACTTTAGGAAGGTATGTTGAAGTAAAATCCTTTCTCCTAAGGCTAAAATGAAGGCAATGCATTTCCTGTGGGTAGGAAAAAAAACCCCAAAAAGGCTGACATAACCGTCTCTCTTTGAAGAAAAAAATGCTATTGTCTAGCATAGTGAATGATGGGAAAAGGGAGGAGGGGGGGAATGGCTTTACTGAAAATAAGCTAGAGATTTTGTACTGATATTCAGAAAGAAACTTCTGAAAACAAGATTTTATTGGATGTTTATCTGGCTGGTTCCTAAGGTAACACAGCTAAAGAGCAGCTTCTTATCTTGAGAGCAAGGAAGAGAGTCTGTGAAAAGAATCTACACTGCAACTCTTGAGAAAAAAAGGGTTGTTTCATAGACAAGTTTGGCAGCACCAAGGCTGTCGTATCACAGTGTCTGGCTGACAAACTCAGTGAAAGCGTTCTTGAAAGGTTTCATTACAAGGTGACAGTGTGTATCAAAGGGTGTTGGCTAGTTTCTGATTCTATATGCAGCCCAACAGTGACCACCACCACATCTTCCTGCACCCTAAAATCCCCTGTGCCTTGGGGAGTGGGGAGCAGAAAGATATGTGGCCAAAATTCTAGAAATTGTTGTATCTACAGCAAAGCTGGAGACAAACAGAAGGCCAGAATTTCCCCATCTATGTTCCCCCTGGAAAGAAACTGCATCCTCAGAATTGAAAGTATGTGACATGCACGCAGCTTTCCTGAACTCACATTTATACAGAGCGCATCAGTCAGCACTGAAATAGAGGAGTTCTTAACTTGGATTGTGAAGTCTCAGTGAAGCAACTAACACATTAGTGAAATGATCTTTCACGCCAGTCTGGTAAATCCAAAGCTAATGTCTACAGCAGCTGTCCCAAGTTAAAGCACTTTTAAATGATAATTCAGACGAAGCAAAAGTGAAATATGTGCATCAATAAGCTTATAGCTCACTGCAGCT
>VWZU01006080.1:71916-161309 GCA_013397095.1 Sterrhoptilus dennistouni | reverse complement strand
AAAAAAAAAAAAAAAAGAATGAGGGGACTGTGTTCCCCTAGAAGCATGCAAAGAAAATAAAAAAAAAATTTAAAAACTTAATAAAGGAAACTTCAGGTCATCCCAGTGGTTGCATCCACACCCCACCCTGCCCTGAGCACACACACACCATCATTTACCCTGTGCTCACACAGCAGTGCTGCTGTCAAGCTCCCTGGCAGCCAAGGAGATGGCAAGGTCTGTTTTGTACGAGCCACATGACTAAGTTCTATTATGCCTGTCTCAAAGAAGCTGCAAAAATGAGGGCTCTTGCTCTGCTTGCATAATGAAAGGGTACAAAAAGAAGTGCCTGCTCCGCTAAACCCGTTCTCAAAGTGCTGAGTCACTGGAGAGGTGGCAGCTGAAACAAAAACAAACTGCAGAATAAGCACAATGGCTCAACAGCAGCTAGAGCACCTTTTCAACAAAACAGGATGATGACATTAGATATCATAAAAAGTTTTTGAGACAGTGACACCGAAGTCGCTCATCATTTATGTAAAACTGCAAATTCACACCACTGCCAGAAAGTACAAAAAAAGAAAGTATTACCATTTTAAGGAGACTAGACATGCAGTCTACTGATGTAGATATAACAAGGCTGATGGGAATTCACTCAGCAGTCAAACAAAATTAATAACTATCTCCAAGGCTTCTGTTATGTGCAGAACACCACTATCTCTGCCCGCCCTTGCCATCTGATGGCTCTTTTAACATCAGTTTGCTCACCAGCAATTTGAACATCTTGAGATTTCATGAAGAATGAGTAATGTTTTCCCAGCCTGGCCACAAAGACCCTGGAAGCTGCACAGCACAGATCTTGTCACCATTCTGGATATTAAAAACCCCAAAACTAGGCCCACAGTGTAGCACTGATATACCATTGAGCTGGGTAACAGAATATTTTACTGTCAGGAGAACCAATTAAGAAAAATTCATAAGAAATGAAAAAAGAAGACTTAATTATTTCATCTTCCATTAGTCCCTTGCACATTCTTGAAAATCCATTTTTAATGGTGCTTCCACTTCCCCTCTGGGCTTTGAACACCTTTGGTATTTGGACTGTACCTTGCATGCTCCTATAGAAGAATCAAAGGTGGGATTCAGTTTGGAAACTATGAATCTTTCTATTCTTAACCCAGAAATGTAATTGCTTTAACAAGCTTTGTACCCACCCACCCACCCACACTAATGGAAACGTTTGAGGGACAAGAATGCTTTCCATCCCCTCCAACTGCAAAATCCCAAAGGCTTAGAGAGGGAAAGAAGGAGGAAGGTAAACGGACACCCAGCATCATATTGAGGAAGGGTATTCCATATCCTGCATCATAACTCCATCCAGAGCAACCACCAAAAGTCACCATTTCCAGCCCCCTGGGAAACCCAGACACCCTGCAGTCTCAGATCCCAAAAATGAACGCTCCAGCTGAGAAACAAGACATTTGTTTTCATGATTTGAATCAAGAAGTGATCATGCAGTAAGTGTAGGATACTTCAAACAAAAAAGGGAAGACTGACCCAACTCTGAAAACCCAGCACTGTGAGGGGTAAGTCTGTAAGGTCTGTAGATAAGCCCTGGCACAGGGCATTGTACTGTAAGCACAAAAAAAATCTCGTGACAACACGGGGCCAGTCACAGCAACAAATCTTTCCTTATCAGAAAGAGGTCCTCAGAAAGATTCATTACAATACATAGCAAGTCCAGAGAATACCAAGTGTTCAGCTTTTTTGGTTCATTCTGAGGTCAAGTGAAAACAGACATAATGCAGCCCACAGTATTTTATGCAATGACTTGTAATCCACCTTTCAACAAATCAGTCATTGCAATAAGGGAAACCTGTACTAATCCATCAGAGGTGAGCTGCCATTGCAGCCAGAACTCTGGAAAGGCTCATTAGGATAGGCCTCACATCAATAAATGATTCTGTAAGTAAATTCTGTAATCAAGCCACAACACCTGCAAAAAAAGTTTGCCTCACCCTTTTTAAATTTAATTACATCACTCCACATCTGATACTGAAAGTTTGGCAATGCCACCACCTTCACTATGAGAGAACTTTAAATCACACTTGGTCTTTACTTGCTTAGGTATATTTATTACACATCAAAGTGTCTAACAGACACCCAGTTTAGCTATCACTGTTATCTTCTGCATGAGCAAAGCCATAGTGCAATAGGGTGAAATGCAGACTTTGTATCACTAACTTTCAACTGCAGGTAAAAGGAAAGATTGACTATAGCTCCACAATTCCAATGCAGTTTAAGAGCTACCCATAACTCCTTCTAATCCATATCTCCAAATCCAAGACCATCACTATTATCAAAACAGTTTGGAGACTAGCTTAGAAAGGCTATCAAGCCTTTTAGTATCTGAAATCCTGAACGCCTCTTAGGAAACTACACATTTTAAACTTAAAAATTTGAGTTTCATACATTGTAAGAATAAAAAACTGAGTGATTGGGATGCAAAATTTTCAGTGCCAATTAGGAAGGTGCTGAAAGTAACATCAGGGTCACATCCTCCAGCAAAAAGCTATCAAGCATCTTGAAGAAAAAATGTCGCAGATTTACTTACTTTTTGGGCAAATGCAATAGAAAAACCAGAAACTCTGTAGGAGAGAGTCTGTATGGACACTTAAATCAGAGGAAAAAAAGAAATATGCAAATGCTGTGGGTAACATTAAACTGAGATTGCTGTTGCTGCTCTACCTTAAGGGGAAAAAATGTCCATACTAGTGGAAAGCAATCCTTTACCCAGCTCACAACTAAAATTATGAGTTTATGTTTGAGATCACCTTGTGCAAAGCATCCTTGGATTGAAGGTATTTTCAAACAGTACATGTTTATGACACAGTGCTCCGTCAAGTAGAAGTGGTAATTTTCCCATCCTAGGCTATTTGAAGTTTGAATCCTGTGTCTACAAAAACTGCTCTGTAACTTGATGATTGACAGGGGGGAGGGGAAAAAAAAAAGCTATCTTCTACCATAGAGCGCATGTAAAATTAAAACATATTTATTTTTAGTATTTGGTTCTAGATGGAAGTGTGAAGTTAAAAATAACTCCAGAAAAAAGGTTAGAAAAAGTTTAGGGTGCATGACAGTCTTAAAGCAGCAAACTCAGGTCCCCACTGAGAACTACCCCTGCCAAGCATCACTCAAGTCTCTACTCACCCCTACAGCAGCACGTGACAACACAGGACATATGTCTGATCCACACAGATCTTTCAGAGAAAATCTAGCATCAGGCAGACACACACTTACACAGACATGAAAACCAACAGCTTAACGGGGCTTCAAAATGGCACATATGTGAAACATCACCTTCGAGTTACACCGTATGCACAGCACATCTTTAAATACTGACATGACAATTGAGCAGTCGGGGCTTTGTGAGATATTTCAGATTGGTGGCAAAGCCCTTGCTGTCTTAGCTTTTTTCACCACTCTGGCCATGAAGCCTCTCCTAGAGCCCATCAGGAGGTGAGGGTGTATTTGCTTCCATTCGGTGCTCACCTCACCATGCTGGAAGTTGTAGCTCCTTTTGCTTTGCAAGGTGGGACAAGGAAAGGGCATGCATCACAAAAATCCCTGCCAGGAAACATCATGGTGACAACAGCTATCATTCTAGGAAAAAAAAAACCAAGCTTCTTCTTTCTCAAAAACAAATACCACAAAAAGTATTCTTGCTACCCATCACGTACTCTTGCTTAAAGCAAACTACTGGTGTCAACCAGTTCTTGGAATATCTGACACATCCTGACCCACAATGCAACATCCTTCCCCCAGGAAACACTGCAAGCAACTCTTTGCCACAAAGAAGTCACCATCACCTTGTTGACTGCATAACTCCAGAGTGATCGATCTCCAACAAGTAACACCCATGTGCTATAAACATCAGCAGAAACCTGAGAAACCGGATCCTCTGGTGTAATTCCATCTCCCCTAGACTCAGTATGGCATTTGCTGGTGCTCAGTGAACACCTGCAATACCATTTGAGAGATGATACTGTGGCTTTAAGAATTTTTGTCCCAATTTAAGATTTTGTCCCAATTTGGCTCAAAATACAAAACATTTTGAAATCCTGCACAAACAGAAAGGGTTGTTCTTCACCTAACTCTAAGGACTGGTCCAGCTTATGGCAATAGACTACAAGCAACAGCCAGTGCTACATTTCCCAGAATTGTGAGAACTACCAGAGCTACACTTTGCCATTACTACACTGGAGCTAGCTGCTCTGTGTTTTGGTTTGGGTTTTATTTGTTAAGGCAGGACCCTCTGAGTCATTTGAACTAGAAGGGGAAGAGAAGCCAATTTGAGGTGAGAAAGCAAATGAAAGGAAGAATGTAACATTCACAGACTACTCTCTATCACTGTCCAGGCTTGTTACAGAGGTAGCTTTAAGCAGATTTCAGACGTGAGTGGAAGAAACAAACTACTTTTGACAAATAGTCTAAATGCACATACCATGCAGTATTTTTTTCCCTTCCAAAGAGAACTCTAAGTACTGTTTTCAACTGAGCAGAAAACCTCAAGCCATCAAGTCAGGCTCTCAAAACACCAGTGCAGTATAATTTTTGATGAAAATTAACAAATGCCAAAAAAAAAGAAAAAAAAAAAAAGAAAAAAAAAAAAAAAAAGAGCAGTGTTCCTTCAAACACCTGAAGTTATCAAACTCTCTGGTTAAAACCAGCACTCCTCGTTTTATTCTCTGAAGTGACATTATCACTGCCCTGCTAACCCTGTGTTCCTTAATTAGCTTTCACTGACAGTCCAGTTTTATACCAGCTACAGCATCTTTTCATGCACCTCTTTTTGGTACAGAGAATTTATTACTAATTCTACCCTTCTAGAGGATAGTGCAAGAGGATAAGGGAAGAGTAACTTCAGACCTCAACAACATTTATGGACAATACCTATAGATCTGCAATTCTTTCAATACATATGAGAGAAAAAAAAATCTAGTTAATAAACACTCAAGTCAGCAGTTTATTATTATTATTATTATTCTATAACTATCTATCTATCTACATACATCTACACATATATTTTATGTTTGTTTCATCACCAGAGCTGGCTACTCGGAACACCATTATGGAAAATATTTCTAATAGATCTTTTCTCCAGACCTGCTGCTTCTACTCTTCTTGGCACTAAAGGCTGGAAAGGTTTGTCTTGATAGTGGTTAAAGTCTGAATGAATAGCAAACCAGAGAATTCAATTCACATTTGACTCTGATTTAAAAACAAGTTATGGTCAGCTTTTTGTGTATCAAACCTGAACATGTGTTAGAGATAGGACTAACATTTCAATGTCAATTTTTGCTATATTTAAGTCATGCTCAAAAACTGAACCCTTACAACATCTACTGAAAGTGAGAGACTGCACTTCCATTGGAAACTAGGCACTTAGTTTTTCAGAAGAGATTAAAAATTATAATGTTCTTGGGCAATAGCATTTGAGCACACACTCATTGCAGTGTATTTATCCAAACCCAAAGTTGGGCCCAAAATCTTAACAGTATGTCATCTAAGCGTACCTTAATGCTTCCTTGAAATAAAACTAGAGTAAAACATCATATAGAGAATAACTTATATATTCACTGCTTAAATTAAAAAAAAAAAAAAACTAAAACCATTAAAATGTTCTAACAGGTCACAGGAAAATGAAGTAGATTTCAAAAGAACATTTTTTCCTACAAGCATTCAAGCAGGCTCTAAGCTCCACCACAACATACAAACGCATCTTTTTGCAGCAGAAGAAAACAAACAAAATTATATGCAATTTCTAAAAATCACTCCTCACCAAACTGAAAAGGGAAACGTTTTTCACAATCATATCAGTGGAAACATCCTTACTTAATATTCAGTTACTTACAGATTTGTTGTCCAGCCTGCAAGATCTCCGCTGTCCATGATAAGGTGATTTCCATCCAAGAGCCCAGGGGGGCTGCTGGAGAAGGCAGGTGTTGGAGACTGGGAAGAAAGAGAATCCATGCTCCCAGTTGGGGTGTCCTCTCTAAGAGAGCTGTGATTGTCACCTAGAAAAGACAGCAGAAGTCAGGACACTCAAGGAATTATCTCATAAAGCCAAATAATCTGCCTAGGAGATAATGTCCTGAAATATGTAAGAGGAGAAACCTTACTGTCCCATCTCCGCCAGGTATTTTGGAGGACAAGCAATCTCCCACTATTTTCCCAAAAGGTATCATTGCACAATTTCCCCCACTGTTCCCAACAGGCTTTCTTCATATACAACATATTCCCGGGCCCTTTTCAGTATGTGTTTTATGTGAATGAAATGACAAATTTTGGGGAGGTATTTTCAGAAAAAGGCATCACTTCTGATAAGAAAATAGTTTAGGCTATGCACATTTGCACGTCTCCCTAAAATCGCAATCTCTAAAGATAATTTAACACACATTTGAGGGAAATAAGTGCTCTCAAATACAATAAGCACAGTCTTCTCAAACATGAAACAATGACATTTAGAAAGGTCAGAATAAGCAAGAGATCTCTAACAAACACACAATACCCAAGAATGTTACTTTTATTACTCCTTTTTAATGGTGTTACTTTTAAGAGAGCTCATTGTATTCTGATCTACTATTTGTTTTCCTAGGCTACTCTTAGGATATCATTCAAGAGGCAACATATTCAGATATGACTGATTAGGAAAACATTAAAGGAACAGCATTCCTATCCCAAGAACCATAAGATAAAGTTACTAATGTGTCAGAGCAGTCACTGCAAACCATGCTGACACATCAAGCCAAACAGCACGTTCTTCACTGAAAAGCTAACCTTCACCCACACAGCTTTTTCCTTTCAATCTTTATTTTTTAAACATCAGCTGTACATTTCATGAATTCTAAAGGAGGTGAGTGAAATGAGGATGTTTGCAAGCATTAAAGTATCCAGCACAGCTAAGCCAGCAGTCTCAGATGGGGCCTGTAGTTGTTTTCAATATATTAATATTTAACAGTAGTAAGGATCAATTCCAGCCACCCTTCACAAGGTTCCCTGCATCCTTTCCTCCATCTGTCTTACTCCCAGTCGCTCTCATGAACACAACCCAATTTGGCCTGCCAAATAACACCACCAGAAAAGTCTAGAGTAGATTAGATGCTCCTGCCCCCACAGTCTTTGTAAAAGACTTCTGCTCTTTTGGGGCAAAAAGTTCTTGGGGAAAAAAAATCTACAATTAAGTCCAAGCACAGCATCAAAATAATACAATCAAAAGCTGTTCAAATATTGTGCTGGCTTGACAAGTTGTATCTCCCATACACATTAATATACAAGGTGAAGTCCTGTACAACATTACTTTCTATTTCTAAATTAATTAGCATCTGCTACTCCATCATGCTAAGCACTACTGTTGCAATGATTTCCTTATTTATTTTTTTTTAATTAACAAAAACTGCAACATCACAACAAAAAAATGTGGACAATGAAAAGCCACCCTTGCTGGATAAAATCCTTCTCATAAGTATCACAGCCTCAATTTCTTCTGCTACAATAGCTCAGAGGTAGCAAAGCCTTCAGCTGCTTCCCCAGACACCTCATCCTCACCCTCTCCCAGCAGCTCCGAGAGTACAATTTCCCTAGAGAGTAAAATGACATACAACTAAAAACAGTGAAACGGTAAAAGTGATCAACTGGAAATTTCTCCCCAAGCAGCTGCTAATTTAAGGATCTAAATTAGCCCATAGTACCAAAGTGTGATATGCTCTGAGGAGAACATTAACCTGGGAAAGTGAGTCACTTGCATTGTGGCCCAATCCTGCTCACCTGGCACCTCCTCACTGCACCAAGGCCATGGTGCTGCTGCTTCACATTTACATAACATGAGAAACACAGGAGTGTCAGGTAAAAAACTAATTAATTACATCTCATCTGCAGATGTACATGTCACAGTGGTAAACATCTGAGAGATTAGACAGTGGTACTGCAACCTTACTTCATGAATTCCTTAGAACTAGACTTAAGTACTTTGAATCCATCACTATTTATTTTCAAAGCAGTAGCAGTAGCAGAGTCTGGGTTATCAAACTACATATACCATATTAGAAGGCCACATTTACCTCAACCATTCACTTAGCATTACTAAAACACATTTAAAAGGAATATTAATCTGGTTTTTAATATTACAAATACGACCAACTCACAGCACCTCCCTACAGAAAGCAAAGGATTTTCTGCTGAATTGTTTCTCAGAACACATAGAAAAAAAGTTTAAAAAACCAAAACAAAACACTGAACACTTCAGTCACGCACAGCAGAGTCAACACTGGAGCCTGCAGTATACAGGCAATTATGTTTGACATTATCTTAAACTGTGTGTTAAATCTTTCCTCAAATTTTACTTCTTCCTTCCTGAGCCAGTGTTTTCTCACAGTCTGTACTGCACTGAACTCCCAAAACTAAGACTGAGTTTTGAACACTAAAAACAAATCAGGTGTTTAAACAGGAAAATGCCTGCTAAATTCTATGAGATTAAGTAAAAACCCTCTAAAAATATGTTCAAAGGCATTTTACATTTCTGATGTCTTCAATTATCTCCTTTTTTAAAGTAAAACAATATTTTTATTCAGGAAGAGGAAATTCTGTATAACTGCAAATACAGATTAATGACCATCTAGCACATTTTCACAATTAAAAACAATATATGCTCCAAACCTAAGTCTTCAAAACATAGGGTCATTGCTGTGATTCCAACAGCACAAAGATCTCACCCTTCATGTCAGTGCCAAAAGTTCTGCTAACTTCAGAAATTATGGTAACTCCTGTACATGGCAAAGGCCACAGAACTGTGCCTCATTATCTCTTCATTCAGCTTAATAACCTGCTTTTGATTAATGCCCATCTCACATTGGGGTCAAACTACATCTTCCAAATAGTCATTGTCTGAAAACATCAGTAGATGATAAAGAGAATGAAGAATCAATTGGTTACTAATTAACAGACTTGCCAATCAATGCATGTACCTTCACTTTGTCGAAGGCCTCATTTTCAGGCATGACCCATATAATATGCAGTACTAATTATTATATTACCTCTCACATCAGCTTTTTGTGCTGTGCGGCAGTATTTCAATGATCTCCTTTTTAAGTTTAACACTGAATCTCTGGCTGGGAGGGATTTTGCAGCTTTGGAACCACATACCTGTTTTATCAAGCTGTTACAATTACCCAATGTTCTCTCTGAAGAGGCTACAGCAGATGTGATTCTGTGGGGTTTTGTTGTGGTTCCATCAGAACGACATTAGGCATTAATTCCACTGCTTACTCCTACTCATCGGTCCCGCTTGCACATCCAGGGCTGGCATTTGTTTTTGCCATTAATTTAAATTAATAGGATGATGAGCTGATTGGCCACTGTGACCAACAGACTTAGCAGAGTCATTGCTTCTAAGGATGTGCTCCCTTCTGTAATTCTGGGCTTTTCCCTCTAAAATCTGTACATTTGTTTCTCAATACAACCATGTTTATTTTGTTTGAATGGATGCAGCTTAGCACACAACCACAACTCCTACTGCCTGTCATTATTTGCAATTCTCCTAACTTTGTCCCATGTGCAAATACATTGTCAAAGATTTGTATTTACCTTTCTAAATACTGCTACTCCATCAGCATTCTTCCAATTGCTTCAGACTTCTCCAGCAAGCTACAAGATGTTTTAGAAATTAACATTGCCAAGCTACACAACCCTGTGACCAGAGACCTTTTTTCAGACCAGTTAGGTGACTTTGCATTATTCAAAATATTCACCTAGCAACAGACCTACCTGTGAACATCTCTGCTTGATTACACATTGATTATCATAACTAAGTTCTTTTTGACATTTCTTCAAAACTTGTAACATACATTGACTTCTAGCTATTTCCTCTTTTCCCACCCCCCTGCCCTTTTCCTGTTGTTTGCTTTGTAGAAGCAGTAAAGAGTCTAAGCTGCTGGAGACCTGCCTTTTAAGTTTTGACATGGTTTGTTTCTTAAAGTGCATGTTAAGGACATTGCTGGAACTGAATCAGCTTTATGGGTTTCCTTTTACCTCAGAAGTCAGGGACTCCTAATATTGATAGCCTAATATTTTTTACTGTTTCTCTTCTCTCACTCCTCTTTATCTCCAGCACTGTTCTTCAGTGAGCAGCATGTCAGGTCTCCCACTCCTATGAAAAAGCTGACTGCCACATTGGACTGACAGGTCCTTTCGAAGAGGAGCTCCAGAAACTTCCTATTCTTCCTTCCTACCCCCTGAATTCTAATAAGCTCTTGCCTTATAAAACATGCAAGATATGATTGCCTTTAAAGCTCATTTATATTATTCTTTGAGCATACAGTCTGGTGTTCTTGGTGCCTTCACCTTCTCATTCTAAAAATGTCAATCCGCCTTCTTTTTCTCTCCTATTACACTCATTTGTGGGTGCCAAAGAGTGCCTGAACAGATGAAGGACACGAGGGTTCTCAGTATAAAAGCAGTAAGTCTGTATGACATCTCACAAATTTCTGTCAGCATTCCAGCCATCAACTCTTCACCTTTCCTCCGTCATATTTGTGGGAAGGCGCTGAGTGCCTTCAGCTTTGGCCATCTTTCTAGAGCTGCCATCAAGCTGCTTCTACAATTCATGTCCCCATCCTACGCAAATAGGTGTAAGATCCAATTTTACTCTCAAGAGAGTTAAAAACTTGTTTCACATTCTCACAACCTTTTGCAGACTATTTAAATTTTTTGACTGCTTGGATCCTTTTAAACTGTCATGTAAATTATCTTCTTGTTTCACTGATCTAATCACAACACTCATCCAAGCCTTTGAGCTTTCACTGTGCCTCTGCAACAGACACTCTCTGCTCTGCCTTTATGGCTGTTCATAGTTGAGACCAGCCCCATCTAGAAAATAATAAATATCTTCAGCTGATCCTAACCATTTACTGGTGTGTCCAGCTGGTACTACTGACCCCTCAGTTTACAACACAAATATCCTTCCCCCTTCCCCCCTTTCCTGCCTCATGTCACCCTTTCTCATAATAACAGATACCTCCAAAGTACCTGCACAGACTAGGACCTACCACACATCCAGCTTTTCTCTAGAAAATACATAAACCCTCAATTCCTTATGCTTTTTATCTGGAGGAGTCTCAGATAGTAAAGGCTCTCAGACCCTCCTTACCAGCAGAATCTGAACTAAGCTTCTACCTAACTGAGCATGACATGTCTCCCCACTGCCTTTTTTTTCTCCTTTTTCCATCTGGCTAGTCTAAGAATATTTTTTTGTTGGCATCCAAGGTTGAAAAGAAAAAAAACCTGAAATACTTTGGCAGTGTCAATAATCAGATCCTTACTTTACTCTGAGAATTCTAAATAAGAAAAAAGCATTTGTATTAAGAATCATGAAAAGAAGAGAGCTAACACTATCAGTTACTTGCTTAAGTGACAGTTTTCTTCCAACTTCAGCTTAAGTAAACTGATGAATTACATGTTTTAATGTTAAAAGCAAGACTAACTTTTAATGTCAACAGTACAACCAATGTCTATAGTTTAAGGGTAACCAGTGAACGAAACGGTTTATGAAAGAGAATTTTTCTGAAGTAAATGAGGAATATATGACTATTTCTGCTGATACGCACAGAATATGCCAAACAGCAAACAGAACTGTCATATATATTTTAAATGGTCATTGCATAGGCAAATCACGGTAAAATAAGAGGATAAAAATCCATCTCAATTTTGACACAAACAGTTAGTCATAGACAAGGGATGATGGGGACAATTACTGAGGAGAGTAGGTTAAAGATGCTGCAAAATCCCTGTTGTCACCTTCAAGTCTCCCATTTTCTGTATCATGAGGTGGAGAAGCAGCAGCTGCACTGCTGTGCAGCCACCCATCCTTCCCCATCAGCATCACAGCTGCATCCCAGCTTTGAGACAATAGAGATTCATTCCCCATAAATAGCTAACTTCCCACAATAATACAGAAGTTCAACCAAGTAGGAAGTAGCTTTGCTCTTACATTAATTTGTTGGTCTGTACTATGTCTTCATTTTAACAGGAATCTCATAGATCAGGGATAGAAAGAAACACTGGTATCATAAATACCTTTGATCAAGCAAGTACTTAGTTCCAAGTGTTAGACCTTCAGCATCTACACAAAACAGACTAAAAAAAACCATAACCAAAGTTGCCTCACACAGTTAATAAATCTTTAAATGATCCCATGAAACGATGTAACAGCTACTCTGGAAAGGATTCAGCCATTCCTGGAAAGCTGGAAGTAACTCCACTGGAGAAAGTTTTCTGTGAGTTATCAGAGGACTCTTCAGTCAAGAACAGCCTTTTCTAGATGCAGGGCTGCCTCTTTAATCACTATTTACACTACCACTCACCCTGTGGTAAATCACACCAAACACTGAGTGAACTCAGATATTCTTCTATTTCTTCAGACTTTTTTTAAAGCTTTCTGAATTAATGAAGTAAAGTCATCTGTTTCTCAGTAAATTAAGAAACTGTGTACTTTCATTTATCATGCCACTAAAACTGGTCAATTGTTTATTACCTCCAGAACACAGAAATTATGCTTTTTAAATACATTTCCAAATCAAGGTGAAAGCTTGATTGAAAGCTAATATTGACCTATTATTTGGTTAAAAAAGTAACTATAGTGAATGCTAAAACCAAACAAGAGAGTTATTTCACTGCTCCTGAATAATGGGTATTTTGGAGGTCAGATTCTTGTAAATACTCCAAAAAATAGATTTGTATTACCACATTCCATTATCCAAAAGTACCCATTAATAACCCCAGCATGTAGCAAACCCTATACACTGCAGCCCAGCCCTGGTATGCAGTTAGTTCTAACATAAATTTAGACATCATACACTCATCCAGCCTCAAGCCAGCAGAGCAAATGGACAGCAGACAACCCAAATTCCCATCAGTTTCATGCTGTCACACAGAACACATGCAGCAAGAATCAGATCCCTGTGCCAGCTACTTTTTTTCTCTCAGACAAAATAATTAACTCAATTATTCGAACTGACTACAGTTTTTCTCAGATAAAGAGCAACTCTGATACATTTTTCAAATGTGTGCATGTATCAGCATGTGTGTTAGGCACAAAGTAACTTTCCTGTAGAAAGACTGTTTTTCCCAACTCCATAATGGTTCAGATACCTCAGGAAAAAGAGGAAGCTGTGCTAGACAGAATTTGCCTCAAGACTGGATGATGCAACTCAAGAATTGTAGCCAAAGGGGCCACAAGGTGTTTGAGTTGGGGTTAGGAAAGGAAAAGAAATCTGCAAGTTACTTAGGGGCAAGTGGAGTTTGGGGACCATCATCCTGTCCTAGCCTCCTCCTTTTTGATTTTTTTGTCCATTTTTAAAATGCAAAGCTCAATTTTAACCAAGCATCCTTCTAGAGATTCACTTACTTGGTATCATTAAACATTTCACCTCTAAAAATTAAGCAATTATTTCAATAAATAACCCCTTACTGCATGCAGGTCATCTTTCAAAATTCAGAAGAAATACTGCTTGGATTATTTTACGTCAATAAAATCCAAGAGACACATAGCCTTTCACTGAGCAAGCTAAAACTAAAATGGGTAAAGAATCCCAATTTATTCCTCAAGTTGCGGAAAACCAGTTCAAGACAGAGTCACAGATACAACACTGGTTGTATGTTAATTATATCACGTAATTAAATTTTGAAACACAACAGAAATCAGATACAAGCCTGCAGAGGAATTCCTCTTTTGATTTGTGTAAACCATGATAACAAGAGCAGACTCTAAACTCAAAGATTAGTCATTTTTACCAGAGCTGGCTTGGCAGGAAACCACACATGATCTCCAGTCTTACCATGCTGGCCAGATGCCAACCAATTTCATGGCTGAAAAATACAATGATGAACTGAAGCTACTTCCTGAAAACCCTGACAAATAATATGACAAACAGACTGCCCCACTGCTTTTAAATTTTTTCATAGCATGGAGTTTGAGTTTCCACCAGTACAGGTAACATTAACCTATGGTCATGCCCTGTATTGTAACAGCTCATTCTCATCCATGAGAATGAGAACTGTGAAAAACCAGAGCAGATCAAGAAAGGGGTACAATCACCAGTGTCTTTGGTTATGTAACCAAAAAATGTTTATTCTATTCCATCTGTTGAAACCAGTTTGGGAGGTGTTTTCTTTATCTCTTATAACTCCAGGGAGGAGGGGGCGGCTGTCTTCTGTTAACGGGCCAGCTGTTAAAACCAGGTGGAACATTGTTCCTTATCTCTTCCAAGGCCCATCCTCCCTCCAGGGGGGATATCTCCTGTTAATGGGCCATTAAGGCTCACCAATAACATGACACGTTACATCATCCCATTGTGAGATGCTCCACCCAGTCTGGGGAGCCAAACAATTCCTACCTACATAAAAACTGAGGCATGGAGTGTTTCCACTGGATTCCCAGAGGAAGAGCAGACTCATCTTGCCACTACTGGACCCTTTCTACAGGACCATCTCTACTCCAACAGAACCACATCAGCCACTCCAGGAGGGCTTACTTTTGGACTGCTTCCAACACTGACCAACAGGGTGTCAAGTTTTATTTCTGACTCTGTCAGGATTTCTAGGATTTTTGTTTGCTTGCTTGGTTTTTGGGGGGTTTTGTTTGTTTGTTTGTTTTTTGTACTACTACATTTGTATTCTTAATATTCCTAGTAAAGACCTGTTATTCCTATTCCCAAATCTTTGCCTGAAAGCCTCTAATTGCAAATTTATAATAATTCGGAAAGGGGAGGGAGGGGGCTGGTTTACATTCTCCATTCCAAGGGAAATTCCAGCTTTCCCTGGCAGATACCTGTATTCACAAACCAAGACAACCAGGCCTAAAACTTCCCTAAGTCAGAAGCACATTTCTTAAATACTATCAAAAACTCCCAAGTCCACGAAAGTATTTCCTTTTCTGTTTCGCTGGCACCAAGAAGCTGGAAGATGTGTCTTTAAGGGTGCTTCCACCTTCAAAAGGTAAGGTGTTCAAAGGCTCTTTCCCTGAGCTGTCAAACAGAGATAACATCATGCTGTTGTCTCCTTTTCTCTTGCTATTAAGCTTGCTTCACTTGCAGTCACTTCCTATGACTTCTTAGAAGTTTTTCACCAATAATTCCACAACTTGGCCAATGATAAGGAATAACTGCTACCACATTGTGTATGTGATGGGTCTCTCACAAAAAAGCCACTCTGAAATATTTTCACTGTGCTGCTGACACTTGGCACTGCCTTCTTCCTGATTTTGTTCACCTCTCCCCTTTTGCCATAACAGTGACTTCAGCAGAGGAATGGATCAAGCTGGATACCTATGGCTTGTTAAAAAAACCACTGAAAACAAGATAAGCAGCCCTTAGGGAAAGGTTTGTCAGTTGTTTCAATTGAACATCCAGGTGGCAGGTTTGTTGATCTCCCCTAAGAACACCTTCAATCTCCCTGTTGGTTCAGCAAGTCGCAAGAACAGCTGGGAAGGAAAGAAGTGACAGTAATGGAATTCACCTTGCACTAAGTGCAACTTTCAAAAGAAGAAAACAGAAAATTAGAGAGAAAAAGAAGAGTGAATAGGACAAAGACTTCCAGAAGCTAATGGGCGAACAAGAAGACATTTTTTTTCTGACCAAATGAAAAACACTGATGGAGAGGGAGCAAAACAAGAGGAATATTTTTCTAACTTGCATATCAACCTCATAAAAAGTTCACCAGCTCTCCCCTGCAAGATCTCTTCTATCCTTGTCACCAGTGAAGAGAAGCAAGAGCATGTGAGGAAAACCCTAATTCAGTGCAATGCATGTTCTCATCCATAGGAAGGTGACTGAAGAGCTGAACAGCTACAAGTCTTTCTTCTACTTACACTCTTGTGTGCCAGGTGAGGGAATTTACTTTTACCAATAGAGGCTGGTCAGGGCACAGCTGGCATGCAGCAGAGATATGTCAGTGACTTCCATTCTGGGATTAATGGCTTTTAGTATGCCAAATTGGCCTTCTTATGGCATTATCTGCCCCTGCATGTCTGTGTGCAGAAGGTAGAGAATTAAAGAGATGAAGGATTATTAAAGGAGATCAGAGATTTTTAATAATGTCTGGCCTCAAGGAAAGACTGACCCATTCTCCTGAACTTGCCCTTCCTTCTTTCGATTCAGATTCTAGTTTTAAGTCTACTCAGGTTCCCTTCTCTTGCCCCCTGACTCCTGTTGTATGAATGTGTGTGAACACGTGGATATGTTTGCTTTGAACATTTCTACAGCCTCTAGATTTCATACACTGAAAGCAGACAAGCACTGGCAATGAAACTAAGGCAATTCTCACACCAACCATGAAGATCTGATACACCTCATTCAACAAGATGTAAAAGTTAGGAGATGTTTACTACATCATGACACAAATTTGATTTTTGGTAGCAGTGCAGCAAACAGACTGTAGCAAAAAGATTGCTCACAGGGATAAAACAGCCAGACAACGTATATTGTGTATGCAAAGTATGGACCTAAATTATGGACCCAAAGCTCTCCAAGCAGAAGTCAACTCTATGATAGAAAAGTAGGACCCACAATTACATATGAAAAAGCTTTACCTTCACTGGCAGTAGCTCAAAAAGACTTTTAACTTTGTACAGCACACATCTTACTTGGAGCCATCAGGTAGGAAAAGCTGTGATGGATCACATAGAATTGCTGGAACTACTCTTGCAGCAAGATGAAAAACAAACTGTCTGAAATTCCACATGGCAAACAGCAGTCATCCTGATCCTTCCCTCATGACTAACATTGGTGGATTTATTTTGTGACAGCAGAGGTGTTTTCTTCTCAGCTGTTAACAATAGCTTTGTAAGCAAGTGTTTCAGGGTCTTATGGCTTTTTGATATGCCTATGTAGCTGCTTTTCTTTCCATTTCCCCTACCATGTGCCAGGTTACAGAAACACTTCCAAGCAGCAGATTCAGAAATAGAAAGAGTTCAAGGCCAGGTTTCACACCTGCAACCTTGCAATTCTGGGCTGTTTCAGCCCTGAAGACCAGTCTCATTTTAAGTCCAAGGCTTCCTCTAACATCCAGGTTTTCTGTTCAGTAATTCCAAATGAAGTTTATGATTTTTTACGTGTGTTTGGGGCAGGAAGGGATGGGGAGGGGAGTAGGGAGAGGGAATATTACTGTGTAGCCATTACATATATCACATTTTATTCTGATAAATTTAATTGAATGCCACAGTAATTCATTAAAATTAATTTATCACCCAAATTAAGACATTGTCTTGCTCCAATCCCCACAGAAAAATCAAGACCAGCTACTCCTATTCAACACGAACATACCATTCATAACTATGTTTCCCTAAATACTTCAAAGGGCAATATAAGTTACCACAGTTTTGAAGGGTTAAATAGCAATTCTAATTTTTATTTCTTTTTGAATTCTGCAGAAGAATCTGTTTTCTAAATCACTATAAATAAAGTATTTAGTTTGCAGCAGCAGCAGCAAGCTATCACAAACAGCCCATATGATTCCAGAGTGGGGGGATAGGACACAAATGCCCTATAAAAAGAACAATGCAACCCCCCCTCTAACACTAATGCGCTATGTCTGTGTATGTGCCAAGGAGAAATTTTGGCACCTAGAGGGTATTCAAATAGAATAAGGCATCAGCAGGCCCTGTGGTTTTAGATGTATATTCTGGTTTGTTTAGAAAACAAGTTGTTCTGTAGTTGGACAACGTGCTACGCATGACCCATTTCTTGACTCCAGGTGTGATTTATGCAACTTGTGCTGATTCTCTGCTCATCCTGGATGGACTGCACTACACAGCCTACCTTGCACAGGACTTTTCTTCCCATACTGCTCTAACAGCCCTGTAAAATTGTATAATAATCTCTAAGTCTCTGGCACTGCAATAAATTTTAAAAAGAATTAATGAAACAAACAAGAGAAATCCCAAACCTGTCGCATTTGCTACAAGTCAAGAAAGGTACATAAAAATCTAAATAAAATTGTAAGAGAACAAAATTTTAAATCTGCATTGCCCTCTACAAGAAATATAAACAGATATCCTCTGATACATAGTGACTGCCCAAATGGAAAATAAAGACCCAATGACATGTTTAGAACAGGATAAACAACTTCCAGTTCTAGCTAACAGTCTTTCCCTCTCTGCACAGAGAGACAGAGAGACAATGAAAAGTCATTTGTACATAGCTGAGACTAAGTCACAGGAGTTTCTGCACTGCTATTCACTCTAAAATTCATTCAGATAGTGAGGGGGAAAAATAAAGTAATTTCCCCATAGATATTAAAAAAAACCCCAAAACAACAAAACAAACAAAAAACTAACAACAACAACATCAAACCCACGAAAAAACAAATCCCATATCTTCATTTAGAAGGCTAGAAAACTCTGGAATTGGTCCTAATGTAAATCTCAGACAAATCTGCATTTTCCTGAAATGAGAACTTTGGGTCTAGGCCACAGAGGGAAGTAGCTCAGAGTTCTCCATTAGGTTGAGTTCTACTTGAGATACTAGGATACCAAAAAACTTCAGAGAGAAAATTTAGTAACTGGCTTACCACAGAGCAAAGAAGAAAAGTTGAAAGAGAAACAGACAGTATCATCAGTCACTTAAGTTGGTCTTTCAGGAAACAAAGATCCTCACCGCAGCAAATATAATCCTTGAATTGTTTGCAAATAGGTTTAATCATCTAATTGCCATGTACAAGGAAGGAAAATCTACGCCCTATCAGAATTCAGTACAGCTAATTACTAGAAGGCAAAATAAAGATTTTTATCAAACTTAGTGTGTGTTCTTCAGCTATTATATCTATCAATATTTATATATCTTACAGCCCTTTCTGGGTGGTTGCTGCATACATTTTGTGTGCAGTCAAGAAGCTTCTCAACTGTAAACGTGCTTTTAAAAAGAAACCTGGCCCGAACCCTGCATTTCCAATTCAAGCAGTGGATTCTGAAGCATGTTAACTCCCTGGAGCAGCTGATAGCTAAAGACTTGTTTCCGCTTTTCTAACAATTTCCTGGTTTGCATAACAATCCTAAAAGAAACACACTCAAGAAGTTTTCTAGCACAGAGAGATTCTGTCTCCAACATAGTTCTAGTTTCAAGGCATAGAGAATATTTATATACAATTATAATAACTTGCGAGATATATTTGTCTACAAATATATTTACATATAAATATGTATCAGCTGCTTGTTTAAAACAAGATTATGATAATTTTGCCATATCCAGGAAATACAAAACACTGGCTTGTGCCTGGTGCTTTACTCATGCCATTGTGAATAAGGGGGGGCGGGGGGGAGGGAAGGGGTTTAATGTTTAATTTCCTGTTAAAAACACACACAGGATAAAATCTTCCAAAGAGCAGTTATAAAACATGCATTTGTTAGCCAAGAAACTAGGTAAATATGGAATGAAGCCCAGGCTCACTTCTATTCCTTCACCCCCCTCTCCAAAGAAGAAAGCAACTGAAGGCCATGGAGCATAGTTGGAGGCACTGAGCTCTACTCAAGGACTAGATAATTCATGAGCCTGGCTGATCCAGGCAGGCTGCAGGCACTGGAGCAGTGGCTCAGAGCGTGCAGTGACGCAGCCGGGCTCGAGGCACTGCATGTGCACGGCACACGTGCCCAAGAGCCATTGTCCCAGCTCCTGACCACTGTCCTGACACAGCTGGCTGCCTCAACAAGGAAAAGAGCCATTAGCACGTGGTCAGCAGCTACCAACAGCCTGAGGATCCTGCTACCTTTGCTAGTGGCTTTACAGACCACAGAGGGTGTTTTTTCATCAGTTACAAGGGAAATGGTATGGCCAGATCCCACCGAAATTTCACCTGCAGTGGTTCAGCCTTCACTACGGTTTTAATATGTACCATGATGTATTAGGCTGTTCTGCAGTTCAACCCACTACAGCACCCCATCAAGCAGCAAAGTTCTGCATGAAATGTAACTATCACAGCCTTTAACAATCCCCAGCTCTTTGCCAAGATGCCTAAATTAGACAAGGATATGGGCTGCATTTAGGCAAAATAGAATCTTTATAACAGTTTTCAACACCAACACTGTCTTTTTGGCTCTTAGAATAAAAACAACCCACAAAGTTCTTTCTGTCTGCAGTGTTTGGGGCCAAAGTCAACTCCTCAGTGCACACCTTGCTCCATGGAATTGAAGAAGTTGTAGTGCTTCTTGCGTCCTGCTAGGATTCACATTCAAAATTAGATGTAAAGAGCTCTGTGTGGCTTCAGCTTTATTTTGTTTTTCAAATGAGGATAAATTTATTATTGCAAATGTAGCTCAAGAGCTTTCTTAGCTTTTGGGAGCATATTATTCAAATTAACACAGCTTAAGCTTTTTAAGCAGATACACCTTAAACATCTTCTAGTCAAGGCATTTAGTTTCACATTTGATGCAAGAAAGAAAGACAGAGATTATGTATCTCTCTGGTGAATCAAATCTGACGGCAGGAATGCTGAGTTTCTTGCTGACTCTTTGCAAAACTGGCTTTGAAACTACGAACAGTCCTGAATTTATTTCTAAAACCTGCACTTAACAGCTGTCATAGGTATTTGTGTTCTTGCTTTATGAAATCAACCACTGTTAACCACCAATTTAGCAACAGTTCACCAGCGAATCTCCTACTACTGGATGAGTTCAAAACTTTCCTGTTTATTTTCACTTGCTGTAACTGGACTTCGTGCCCTGATCCCATGGCCCTTCATGTGAAAAGACAATTGGCTAAAAACATTAGGAGAGAGAAAAGGAGTAGGGTGGAGAAAAACTGTAACACAAAATGAGCCCTGACTTGCCTCCTCAGTATTGTACGTACCCCCAAGCAATGAAATTTCAGGAAAACAATTATGGGTCTGGCCAACAGTCAGAATATATAAGATGTTATACACCCTTTGCCTCACTGTATGTTGCTACTGCAGACTCCATGCAAAAGAAAGACTTTTTTTTTCCCCTTTGCTTTTCAGGGGTAAGGCAAGTTGACAAGTATTTACTGCTAGTTACAGCAAGGTATTAAAGATTCAACTGAAGTACTGGTATTCTCCAGTGCAGTGGTGACCTGAGCCTTTAATCCAGACGAATTTAACTGTAAAGTGCATTAGCTCTTCTCATAAAAGATTTGCTTTAATTTTAGTTCTCTCTCCATTTATCTTACGGCTGTGTAATCTTTAGTAGAGGTCAAAGAGATTTCCCCAAAGAAACAGGAGCTGCTTCTTTTTTAGAGGAGAAAAGCATATTTAAGACAGTCCGTCCTACTTTTAAACATAAGTCACAGGACAGTACCCCCTGCTGTCCCCTCTCTGTAGCTCTCCTTGCTTCTTTGCATGTTCCAAAGCAATTAAACCAGCGTGCATGTGCATCCACACATGTATACAAATGAAACATGAAATGAAAACACCTCCTGGAGATAGGATACACAGCCCATCTGATGCAAGGACTGAAATAATTACTAACATCTTACCATCATCCAACTCCAGGCAGAGATTGTAAACAGCCAGAGGCCTCTTAATACGCTGTCCTTGTCTTCTTGACTGCCTTGGTGGGGCATTTGGAGGAGATACTGACATAGAGATTGGCTCAGGGAAAGTAGCATCAGGCAGGGTTTTGAAAATCTGCAATCAAGAACACAAAGGGTGTTAATTATTTATCATGAAGAGCAACCTGTGCAATGCAACTGTAAACCATTATCAAACAACATTTGTTTTGGATTTCATTCAAAGCAGACAGGAGCCAAAAAATCCATTCCTTCAAGTTTGGGAGTATGCCGTGGGTTTTTAATGAGTGCTTTCAAAATAAATAAATAAATAAATAGATAAATATAATATGGAAATAACCAAGAGCACTGTCTACACATTAACCAAGCTGCCAATCAGTAAATTCCAATACAAAACATTTGCAGCCACACTTACCAGCTAGGATGGAGGGGAAGGAGAAAATGAAGGATATTACCTTAGGAACCAGCAACCAAGATGCTTTATAGCTTTAGCTAGAACCTGTAATTTTTCCAGAATACCTATTTTAATTTTCAAAGCTTGTGGTATCATTATATCAACCATTTCAATTAAAGAAACACCACACTCTTGAAGAGAGCAATAGGAAAATTTCGTGGGCAGGGGTTTTAAGTGAGAAATACCATAGTAACAAACCACGTGAGAATTTATTCTGTTAACTATTGCATATTGAGACAATTTTATATTGAACACTGACATTCACAAAGATGCATATAAAAAGGATTGCATTTCCTGTCACCATTTTATCTTTTGACTCATGACCATCAGCATATCACCACTCCACACAGAATACCACGTCATTTCTCTCTGAATTAACCAACAACAGAGATTCACTGTACCTGATAGTGCTTATACTTTAACTGTCACATGAAGGAGACAGTCCAACAGTGCTGATTTACTGCTAGAAATTATCAGCGTGCTGGCATGCAATTTACCAGCAGCCTTCCACAAGTGATCATGGCATGAACTAATTGGCTTCATATGTATTTCAGCAAAGACAAAGCAGCAGATAAAAAACACAAAGAGAAGCTGTGTAAGAAAACTCTTGTGTCTCTATAGCACCTCTCAGCAATGCAACACAGTGATATAACAAGATATAATGAAACAGTGTATGATGTTCTTGTACTCTGCAACTTTGCAATATTTACTAGAAGGATACCTGGCAAAGAGAAGAGCTGTAATCAATATTTGAAGGGGAAGCTTTTTACGAAGTAGAAATTCATGCAGAAACTATAAAGGGACAACACAGATAACACATTTTTGGATAATAACAGCACATGTCAGGTGCAGTGTGACACTAAAACCCCGACAGGTGAGAAATAATGCCATAAGTATCCTGTAGTAAGGCACTCAAAACACCATGTTGAAAAGTACTAGAAACCCTAAATGCCATCATATCTTGGCCTGCTAACTCTGAATATTAACACGTATGAAGATGACCCAAGATTCCATGTATGCATTGACTTACAGCCACTTAATCCTCACTTTCATATCGGCAGGTAAAAGACTGTGCTGATACAAAATAATCAAGCAAAGATATATTCCATGAAAACAGTGGGAAATGGTCATATTCCCAAAACTGGGCACCAGTGGGCCAGAAGCCCACGTATGGTGTGCACAGGAAAGCTCCAGTGGAAACATTACCTTCCTTCCCTGTAAGTGAATGCTGCCATGGGGGAAGTAAAAATGCTGTAATTTGAAGTTCCCCATCCCAGCATTAGGAAAACTGTCTCCCCCTCCTTCACGCGCCTAGGAACAAGGGACTACGAGAGAGTGCCAAAATAGCAACTCTCTAAAAACAAAATGCTTACAAAGAGAGGAAGCTGCCCAACCTGGTTCTCTCCAGTACAGACACAGCAGCACTCTCAGGCAGCAACAAAGCTCTAGTTGTACTCAGAGTTCTAAAGCCATTTCTTAAAACATGATGCAATATATAATAGTGAAATCTAATGTGCACCTCCATGGCACTTGGCTAACAGTACCACACTGCCCCCTTATGTGTAAATACAAGGCTAGATTGAGCAGGTTTAGGGATAAATATTTGCTTCTGAAAAATTCAACGGTACCAAAACTTGAAATGCCATCTTTTCCATGGACTAAGCATTGCATTTGGGCCCTCTGGCAAACAACTCTCTGCCAAGAGGTTTCAGCATGTTGTTTACTATGTCACATTCCACAGCTGTGTTTATTTCTACAGCCTTATCCATGGATCTCTGCTGAAATTAGTGTTGGTGAGAAGAACGAGTATTTCTCAGGAGTACTTCATAAGAAATGAGCTTTCTCGTATGCTTCTAGGTGACTTGCATAGGTTGCAGTGAAGTTATTCAATGTTTTTTACTTGTCTCTCACACATATTGCAATATACGCTTCCAAAACTAATAGCATGAGAAACTAAGAGTCACAAAGGCAAAAGACAAAAATATCTTTTGCTCTTTCAAGCAGTTCATAGTTGTGTTCGTGCCTACTTTCATATCTTTCCTAGTCTTTTAAGTAAGAAAATAAACTCCAGCCCAGCCCTAACTGGACATTTTTCAGCAACAGCAACCTCTTTCCACTGAAGGCCAAAGACTCAGTTCATACTACAGGTTTACAAAGGATAGCATCTGAAAAGCAAGCAAAACATAAACCTTCACCTTCAGAAGTGCACATAGAGCATTCAGCTTATCTTTCTTGTTTTATTTTACTTAAATAGGCAGATGCATTTCATCCTGGCTTGGACATTAGTCTGCTGCACTGACAGAAGCACTGTTAGATCTGCCTGAGAATGAGGGGATGGAGACCTGCTTTATTTAAGCTGTGGGGAGAAAAGTTGGGTTTGGTTGTATTCAGATTTGCTTCTAACCTTGTTAACTATTTAAGCATCACTGAAGTCTAAATGCTTCATGGCTAATAAAAGAAGCCAGCTGTGAGTGACCTGTTGCCAGAAGCCCAATGCATGTGCACAGAGGACTGAATTCAACATCACACATACACAGCAGGAGCACCTGAAATGGCACCAGCATGGCTGTGTGCTACCTGACCTGCACAAAGCATTGGGACCACAGGTGAGAAAGTTCAGGAGCACTGTCCTGCACTACCTGCAGTTGCTATCAGCTGCATGGCAAGGCAACCACACATATCCAATTGGAGAGGAAGTGTCCCAAGGAGGAACAGATTGCAATGTGCTATTTAAGAAATCACTGTTTTGCTGCTCAAAAAAACATGCTCCCTTTAGGTCAGATCTACCACTATCACTCATCTGGACTGCAGAAGTCACCACAACTTAGACATTCCTGTAATAAAGACAAGAGTGAAGTACACTTATTGAATTGCGTCATTCTAGAAGTGATAAAAATATACTAAGCCAACCTCAAAGTTTAAAGATTTCACAGTCACATCCCATGTTAACACGGTTTTTGAGACTGTGGTCAAACTGCAAGAGATTGATAGACTATCAGTTTTCTACAATTTAGTTCTCAAAAGCACTGACCTCCCGCTATTGGCCTACCTTGGAGTAAACTCTGAAGCTAAGTGTAATAATTTACACCTGGGTGAAGACTAATATATGCAGCACTCACAATTTTAATCCAGCAACAAATCCCTGTTAGTCAGTCCAAGTTAGTCCGCTATTGTAAATGGTTCTTTAGGTCTGATCTTATATGAAAGGAGAATTTCAAAGTGCACACTGAATGAACCAGAGGATGAATCTCCAAACCTGCAGTGTTACAACAAAAACGATGAAACTCTGGTGGAGCAATATAAAACTCCGCTAAGTCTGACCTATTTCTCTCTATGTAGGAGTATAAAATGGATGCTTTACAAGGCTAAACAAACCACAAACCATCTTGGGCACACAGCACTAATAACAGCTCTGTCTAGAGCAGTGAGCCCAAGATCATCCCTACATATAACCATTCCAATTCCTAAATCTGTGTCCCACAAAGTCTATGGCAGCATTTCTTGAGAGTAATGAGCCAAATTCAACATATTACCGTACTGTATTCTACCAGCAGATCCACATGGCAGCAGCCCAAGGAATTTTGCCAGATTCCCCTTAATCTGCAACAACAGTGTTGGACTCTAGATCCTGTGCTCTTATGAGAGCTGATTTTAGGTGTTCAAAAAAACCCATGGCTGGGAGGATTTAACTTGGCCTATTCCACAAGTTCATGACTAGATGTATAGCTGTACATGGAAATGTAGATTAGATTCTGCTGCTACAAGAGAATACTGATCTGTTTGTTCTGGTCTCAAGCAGAACTAATTAATGAATTTCAGCATGTTTGCCAGGAATCACTTTAGGAAAAGACCCAGACATCAGGTCATCTCTGTCTGTTTTGTTTCACTGGGGTAATTAAAATTTTCTCTAAAAATCAGTGGGAAGCAAACAGCAAGGACAGAGTGGGATGAAAAAGAGAGGAGAAAAAAACTGGAGGCTTAGTAATAGAGCTAATGAGGATAAACTTACAAAAAATCACCTTAAAGCTGTGCCATGATTTTTTTTTTTTTTTGCAAGACAAAACCTCTATCACTCTCATAACACCAACCACCCAGAACATGCATCTATCTCCTTGGAATACACAAACCAGAGCACCAGAAGTCACTGTGCAATGCAAGGTCATTCCAAATTCTGTGGAATTCCACTAGTGGGATAGGCTCCACTACTACATTCATTTGTAGAGGAGAGTATTTCTCAAGACAAAAGCAACATAAGTTTGTATTTGGGCAATTTCCCTTCAATATCAACTTGATTCGCCATTGTTAAATAAAAGACACAAAGACTGACACTTCCACTAATGTTCATTGAATGATATAAACCACCATCCAGCTATGCCACGTGTACTGCTCTCCCCTTACTCATTTTATCCCTATGGTACTCCTTGCATTTCCATGACAACTGGCTATAATATATGCTGATCAAAGAATATTTTATACATTAGCAGATAATGGGATAGTGCAAGAGGAGCTTATCACCATGGTCTTTCCTTGACTTAGCTTCTTTTCATTGTAATGCAAGCCCAATTTAGGTTAAACCCAGCAATCTGCACAAAACCAAAAATCATATATTTATATTGAAGACAAAAAAACTAAAAAAAAACCCCAACTGTCTTTGTAGTTCACAGTGTGCTCTTACTCAGATAGATTTTCAAAACTTTTTTCCTCTTAGGATAATGAAGACAATGGTCGTACCCTGCTTTTTTTGCCCTTTTCCGAAACCTAAATAATGATGTCTTCTATGTCAAACTATAATTTTACTGTAGATATAAGCTTTTCAGAAATTGCAGGTGAAAATAAGCATCCTAAAACACTACTACAGTAGTTCAGCCACTAATTATAACCACTAACCACTAATTGTACACTAATTGTAATCCATTTTTTAACAGTAAAAACCACATTCAATAACATGAAAAGTTCTAGGGTCTTTATTCCCTATTTGAAGGGATTACAGAAGCTAATTGGAGTTATTAAAAGTTTAATCATAATAGAAGTTACAAAATATCAACTTTTAGAGAGCTCGGAGAAAAGTTTTATTTCAAAACTGATTTCCTTCACCAATTCTAACAATTTTATAAAACTTCCAGAGTACTGAAAGCCTTTAAAAAAAGATCCATTGTTATTGCAGTTTCTTACTGGTTCATATTTTTACTTTACTATGGACAATGTTAGATCAACATCATTCCTGGTTTTAGTCAAAATTATCTATTTATTTTTCTTGTTCACAAGCACAATCCAAAAAGTAAAAAACTACAGGCATTAGGGATTCTTGATATCTAAACAGAATCTGTGTTCAGTGTGCAAAATATGATTAAAGTTGATTACTTCTAAAACTCATAATCAATATTTTTAAAACATTTACAAAATCCTCCAAGAAAAATTACCAACAACTTCATCAGAATTCTTAAATAACTTACCTCCCAAAGGTTACAGTCATGTGCACAGGTGTGCCTGCCTCAAATTAGTTATCCTGACTTTTGCACTTCAACATTTATATACTGTAAAATATGATCTGCTGTGCACTGCTTTCTGTGAGATGGCACAAGATGCAGACTTTCTGAGGCTTTGGATTTTGAGGCTTGAATTCCACTACAAACCACAAAATACCTTTTTACATTATTGTGGGGGTGGGGGGTAGAATCAGATCCAGAGCTGAAAACTACCTGTGGCTCAGTCTCTAGAGGGCCACCAACCAGAAAGCATCAATAATGCTCTTGATGCTCCTGGCACACACTGTTGAATTACAGTGCAACATTGGATGCAGCCTGGAAAGTAACCAGGTATAAGTCAAAATGAGAAACAGGAAACATCCTTGGCTGTGAGCCAAACCACAAAGCTCTCTAAATAAATAAATTAGAATTGAATCCATCCAAGACAGCCTTTTCTTCATTGCAAAGATATCATTTGCCAAGCCCATCTGCCTGGCAGCCGGACCACCCCTAACTAAGCGAAACATTGCTTATAGGGATTTGTGGACACTGAGTCTCCATCTCCTTCTGACTGAAGTATCTGCTATCTGCTCTTCTCAAACAAGAACAACTACAGATCTGGACAATCTGCAAACTACGAGAGTGACAAAAGAACCCGGGGAAGTTTCAGACAGACCTGATCTATCAGTAGACTCCAATAGCCACTCATTTGCCCTGATTGCCTTGAACTGTGTAGTTCAAGTTTTGAGACATAATGAAGAAACTAAAAAGCCTGCAAAACACAACATTACAGTCTGGAGGACAGCTGTGAAGGAGGGGGAAAAAAAAAAGGAAACCCTACCAAGGTTAAAAACGCATGTCCTTTGATCACTTGCAAATTATGAGTTTGTTGAGTCAGCCTTTCTAAAAGTAGGACTCCTGATACAGAGACTGCAGCTTCCACCATATCACATAGCACTCCACCTTTTAACAATTCATGAGAAGAACACTCCTGATGGCAGCCCATTCACTGCTATCCACCAATCCATGCTAGCCACCAAGGGAAAGGAGACAGTTAACCACACACCAGCCTGGGAATACCTCCACGTTACTCCACTGCACCAGCAGGAACAGCAGGTTCACCTTCTCTTCTGTGCCCACCTACTCTAACTCACACCAAGGAGAGTACTCTAAAAAGGTTGTCTTTCCCTGCTACACATAATAGCTATGTGAATCTTGTTTAATTACAGGAACTACCTAAAACAGCAGAGAATCTTTTAAAATTAAAAGACTGAATAGTCAATCTAATTACTTCGATTTCTAAAACATGAGACACTCCTCAAAGGAAAATAATGCAGAAGGAGTATGTTTGCATGTATTTGCTCTTACAGAGAGTGTGAGAAGCCCTAAGATGATGAAAGATGGCACTTGGAAATCTAAGTCAAGACCCAGCAAAAACAACAACTATGGCCAAACACAGCACAGACAACATTGATCCATATGTAATAAATATATACATATATATATATGAACATATATATACATGTGCCTATACACACAAACCCACCATATATATATCTATTTTACTGCAGATTTTACAAACAGATATTATAATTGAGTATAAAAATCCATATTTGACCCCCTACCACACTGTCATCACGCAAAGCACCAGAATGAAATGACAAGATCTTCAAGATCATTGCAAATGACAGAGTTCCCAACCACGCAGCCTACCCAGGATTTCCTTTTACAGATATCCTTGCTGCTGTTACAAGGATTTATACTATCATTGCTTTTTCAGGTATTTTCTGCTCATTGTTTTTTGTTAAAATACATTTTTCATGCCTCTTGCAATATTTTACAGAATATTTTCTTTTACTAACAAGATTTTATTAAGAACAACCATTTTAGCAGTTTCCAGAAGGACTTCTCCCTTGCCTCCTTCCTCCACACATGCAAGCACAGCACCCTGACCATCAAGACTGAAGTAAATATTAACCAGCTGAATTCCACTCCTTTGTCATCCTTTCTCTTTACTTACTTAGGAACATTACGTGTGGGTAGCAGAAGATGAGATCTCAATCACTTTGAAATTTTGTATGAAATAGAGGGAAGTTTCCCCAAATTAACTGTAAATAAGGTAGGCAAATCAAGAAGTCAGAAGTCCATGTACTACTTCTGTGTGCCATGTATTTGTAGTACAGCATCTCAGAAAGTCTCTTCCACCCCTAAGATCACGACTTCTGTTTTGATTTTCTTTATTAATATAACATGATTTCTCACAGTGCATGTTTTGTTTCTTTTGAACCAGTCTAGCAGCATACCAATCCAGGTATTGATCCAGACTGCTTCTAATATCATCAACTGCAGTCACAAACGTGAGTAGAGATTTGATATTCAGTCTTCTTACTGTATATAGACCACATTTAGAAAACTGGAGTCTTTTAAACAAACAAACAAAATATTTGCAGCCAATTTACTATCACATGTGTGTGTCTCATGTGGAAGGGCTTTATGCTATCTACAGGGCAAAGAAAGGATTTAAAGAGTTTGCTCACACTACAGAAGAGCAAAAGAGTTGCTCTGACTTCTATCAGAATTTCTTTGTTGTGTCTGTTGCCCTTTCTGCTTGAGACTCAGCCAATGATTAAGGCATGTAATTAGAATTAAGTTCAGGAACAGTTTCAATAACACTTCTGATTAGTTACACGCTTCAAGTTAAGAAGGTACTAATATCCTCCTGAATACCCTCACCTGTTTTTATCACAAACTCTGTGCTAATGGAGATGTTTTCATGTCATTTTTCCCCCCCCTACAAGTCTAATGTTTGTTGACTTGAGAAATATTCAGTTTGTGGAGGTTTCAAGTTGCTTCACCACAGCAAACCAGCATAATTACACTGCATTGCTTCTTGGTCCTCCTTTGCAGCCAAAGGCAAAGCAACAGGAAAGCTGAAACAAGCTCTCTTTAGTACTTCTCATGTGCCCCTTCAGTGGGCCTTCAAAAGATCTGCTCTGTTGCCAAAAAACAGTCTTAAGTTTACGTGGTGGCATTGCATTCCACCCTAAAGCATTTACCTGCAACAGAACTGCTGGATTGCCAAGGGGAGACTGTGCTGCTTCATGTTCTAAAACAAACAACTGACTTCACCTGCTTCCATTCCTTCTGTCTCACGAATATTGCATGCATTATGCACTGTAATATGTCTTAAGATTTTTCAAGGATTACTACATGAGGTTGATGTTGGCTTAAGAGCTCAGCAGTATTAAATTATTCTCTTCCCTTTTTAGCTTAAAAAAGAAATCATGAAAGTGCCCGAAGTACAAAAAAAACAGTATTTCATTAAAAAAAATCGACTTTAAACTGTTTTGAACAAATCAAAGCTAAGCCAAAGACATTTTGTCTAAAATACGTAAAATCTTCCCCCTTTATAGAAAGATTGATAGAGAAAAGGTATCTGCCTTATATATAGGAACTACTGAGCTTTTCAGCATGAGTGTCTTTGAGATAATTTTGCCTACAGGTTGTTTGCATTTGAGAAAAAGGTATCTTTTACGAAGCCTATTCCCTTTCCTCAAATTCTGGCCTTCCAGTCTCCAGAAAGAACTTCTGTCTAGCCCCTCACTTCTTTCCTTCTAATTTTCTTTCACTGTAATTTTCATCTTCTTTCTGTTTTTATAATCTTGCTATTTGTACTCACTATTCTTTCCTCCCCCATACGCTGGTTTAAATATTCCAGTCCCACTGAGATTTTTATTCCAACCTCCTCCCTCATCTTCTTTCATTTCTTAGACTTTTTTTATCCTGGTGCCTTTTTTTTCCTTCTTAAAATAATGTTCAGGGAATTGAGAAACCAAAAAGGCTCACATTACCACTGAGGCATCTCTAAATGGCAAATAAATAAGCCCTTTGAATAGTGACATTCACTCCAACAAGATGCCAAAATATTATAACAAACAGCAAGATAAACATGTGCGTGCTCTTCATGCTGCTGTGGTATGGACCACCCTTCTTCCTCACCACAAGTCAGAGAAAAGACCAGAAGAGCTAAAATGTCCAAGATTTCCAATGTGTTAAGCCCATGGAAAGAAAAATTAATTGAAACCCTTGAAACTCATTTGGAGGAGGGAGAGAAGAAAAATCAAAACCCTTTTTTCGGGGCCAAGTTGACTAAGACTTTTCATTAGAAGATTACCTAAAGGCCAAGATTGTTCCAGGCACTGTACAAGCACAGATGCAGTCAGCTCCTGAGCTTGTTACCTTAAAGCAAAATAAACATAACGATGACACACAAACATGAATTTCTTGATGCTTCTTTTGCAAAGGGAAATATACAGGACACAAAATCTGGCTTTCCTTCCCCTGTCTGGCTGTCTTTCCCCTATAGCTGTAGGACAGAAGCAAAGCAAGACATTTTACAGGTCTAATTATCCTCTGGATTGTCCTTGCTTCCACAGCAGGTGGTTCTGAGGGTCCTGAGTACAATATCTCAGCTTTTTATTTTTCTTTCAAAGCAGAGATCTTCTGAGTGGGCACTGTGAAATACTCTGCCTGGCAGAGACCTGTCTAGAACTGACACAAGCTAAACAATTCCATCCCTGACACTCTTCTGTCCCTTCCTACTCTTAATCATTGTGTAATAAAATGCCATTTGAGCAACACATCAGGCTGTATGGTCTAGTTTCAGTGTTCCAATCTTAGCATTTTGCAAAACATCCCCTCCTCAAGACACTGTAATTGATTCACAGACATGGATGGGATGTACACATGCAGCCCGTAAGCAAGGTGGAAGTGGTACTGACTGGTTTCTAGCCAGCAGGAAATACATTTCATATCAATGAAGCTTAAAAAAAAACCCAAAACAAACAAAACCAGCTTATTCACTAAGTATGATACTCTTATCTTAGGGCAAGTCATTGTGTTCAGGTTTCCAGACATTTAATTGCATAGAAATTCTCTGATTAGAACCCAGCAAAGTGAAGATACTGGAATGACTGAACCAGGATTTCAAAGCCAGTTACCCAATTATGTCTCCTCCTAAAAATGAACAGTGATTCTTGTTCAATAAAGCTATCCACAAAGGACATAATGGGCATTGATGGAATTTAAAAATACTTGAGTTATCCTAACCATTTTTTTTACAATTTTGCCTACCAGGTTACTGAATCTATACCAGAAACACTGATGGCTGCTGCTTCTACTGTTGGAAAGTTTGTTGGTCATTTCCTTTCCTACATGGGAAAAGAAATGCCTCTCTGCAGAGTACCAGAGCTGGAAATTACACATGCACCAAGTGTGAAAGGTCAGGGCACCTCCATCTTCACTCCATCACTCTCCTACAATTCCAAATTTTGCTCCTATCAGCAGAAGCTGCTAAAAATTAGCACAGTCAGAGTAGTGGCTGAACCAAATATTTTGAAATATTTTAACCCACAGCTGGTGACCTTTCCTAGGACTTCACTAGGACTATAAATAAAAATATCTCAAGCAAGACTCTCAAAAAGTCTGAAATGCATAGAAATTTCAAGTAGCAATGTAAAATGAACATTAGACTGGCAATGATCTTGCTTGCCTCTAAAAGTAGGTCCTTGGTCTGCCCTAAACTAAGAAAGGTCACTTGTAAAAGCAGCATACTGAGTTTGACTGTAAAATTTTCGTAATGCCTCAACACACCTCTCCATTGCCTTTGTTATAAACACACAGAGGTCACACCTGGGGCTGCCTTCCATTTTGGGAGGGGTTGCTGCAGGCAGACCACTGATGGCAAGTTCACTGTTAGAAATGGCAGTGAAATGACAGAAATCCCTTAAAAAATTATACCCTTCCATTTCTAAAGAAGGCCTAAAACCAAGAAATTATGGAAAATGATGCAGTATTATATTGATGTACTTTCCATTCCTCGCTTCTCTGCATTTTCAGAGGAGCAAGAAAGGCCACTAATGTTTCAAATGTAAAACTGATGTCCAGTTTTTAGAGGCATGTGACTGAGCTGGCATAAGAATGGGATGGTGCTTATCTGTGGTGAGTTGAATAAACACAACTCAATCTCCACATGTTATTAAAACACCCTGTCTCTGCTTGCTCTCTCTCGACTTTCTTTGTGTGGTCACCTCAATAGCTTTAAAATCATGAGCTCAACTGCAAAGTTTACTTTCATTTCTAAGATCCAAAATTAATACCATGGCTTACAGCCCTTGGAATATTTATTGCTTAGAACTTGAGCCACATGTGCAGCCCAGTATTTTTCCAGCAGAACAATACCATATCTGCTCCGTGTGCATGTGAGGACAGCATTACACCCTAAGTCAACTAAGCCAACAAAACCCACCATGTGGACACAGCTATGCCAACAGCAGCTTTGCCCAGCCTGTATCAATTAGGGAGGGAGCATAATTACATTGTCAGAAAAACCTGAGACATATACTATTTAGAATAGATAACACTTGACTTAAATAGCCAATTTCAACACTGTTAACCTTTAAAGGAAATAACAATTTCAATGCTTCGAGTGCTTAAGAAAGGAGAGAGGAAAAAGCACATCTTGGGATTTTTCCAAAGCACTTCTTTTTTTGACAGTAAGAGTTAGAGAGATGCTGTCCATCTCTCAGTACAAAGTACCTTAAACATCCAGTTACAGAAGTCAGCTTAGACACAAGGGACTCCCCAAAGGAGTACCCAAATAAGGAGACAAATACAGGAGTTTTTTACTATTTATATTTTTAATTTCAGATCCCAGATTACATGCAGTGATATCCTGGACAGTACCTTGTACATGTGAAGTACTTTGGTAACTGGCAACTTTAGTAACAGCAGCAACAACTTCTATTTTCAGTACTACCTCAAATACAAAGGCTTAAAATAACACACATCCAGCTGAAAACAAAGGAAGTGTTAATACCTGGCACCCTCCTAAATGCTTTTTACGCATAAAATACAGAGTACAGCAAAGTCTTCTGTTTTACTCTGGGAACTCTGAGATAAAATGAAGACATAAAACAATGAATTCAGACCCTGGTCAACGTACTTGATGGAAGAGCTAAAAACTGAGCCTGGGCTTTTTCTTTTCAGTTTTGTATCACTTTTGCTCAGAAAAAAAGCAAATGCAAATATTGTAATGCAAATCTACTGGTGCACTATACACACAGAAGCACTACCACTGCCAGGAAATACGCTTTCCAGAATGTCAGTTCACCTATGAACAGGAATGATTATTAAGGATGAATAACCAAAAGTGTATAGTGTATAGAGAATACTCTTTAGAATTCAACTATTAGTTTAATGTCATGCCCAATTCCATGCTTAACCCCATTAAAGGCTAGCAGATTCAGACAGTGCTCAGAAACATGAAAACATAGCCAAACTCACCTTCTCATGATTTTCTATCAGGATTTCAACGACAATATTCTGAAACTTCAGGTCCATGATGGCTGCTACAGTTTCTTCCTGTGGCCTCATTAAGGTTGGTCCAAATACTACCCCTAGGTTTGCCACGGTCATTAGATTCCTCTTGGCATGCTTTGACACACTTTTTGAAAAGAATTGAAGGAAAAAACAGGAAATGGGTTATGAAAAATTTCCATTACTGGAAAACTGAAGTCTAAAAATGAAAACGTTACATTTCCTTAATCTATGTTTTAGAAGTCTGTTTTGTGCAGTTTTTTCAAATAAAGTCTTACTAAATTCTGGAAAACTGAAAAGCCGTTCTTCCACTGGCAACTTAAAAACAAAACCAATCTCTTGCTGAACTTAACTATATAAAATGCACTTAGCCTTGGACCAGGGCAAGTGTGAAACCAACTTAAATTTGCTAACAGATCTCTACTATTCCCTCTGCCAGAATTTGCAAAAAGAAAGTATAATGTTCTCTTTCTCACTTCAATCAAACCCTCAGCTGCTGGCAGGACTGCTAAAGTAAATACTTCTATGGCTTCATTAATGTCTTAGATTTCTGCCTTTCCCGCCAAAATATGCACAGCGTGAGTCAAATGTCTTGTCTGCTTTTGCACGTTTGGTTCTTGGAGTTGAGGATGACAGCATCAAAATGGGCTTCAGCTCCAGCCACACTTCACTAAAGCCCTTTGTAGTTAAAGAAAGGTAAAGACAAGAATGTTGACAAGGTAGGTCATAGCACTCACTTCGCTAAATGTTTCACCAAAATGTCCAGCATCTCTTTATTCTTTTCTGGGAGTTTGTGGACCAAGAAGTGAACAGCATTGACTCGAGATTCAGGACTCCCACTTTCTATGGGATAAAAAAATAAATATTTCAAAAAAAATTAAAATAAGATCCACAGAAACACAAACCTTCTCCCACCCCTGCATGGAAACATACTGCACACACGTCACTTGACCACTTATGCATCTCCAAATATAGCACCACAGAACATATGTGCTTGTTCTCACACATAATATCATTCTAGAATTAATTCAACTTATTTACTTATTTTGAGAACTTATCTTTCAATCCACCTGCAAAAGGATGCCTTTGTTCATCTATTTTTAAAGACTGACAGATGCAGTCACTGTTCTGCTGCATTGGACTCATCTGCTTACAAATACACTGCAAGGTGAGCAGCGATGTTCCCGGGTGCCACAGACAGGAACCGTACTGCTTTCCACTTCAGCATCATTAACTGATTGTCCTCATGATTAGAATTCAGTTTTGTTGGTACTGAGCACCTAATGATACTGCATTTATGCTGCCTTGCATTGGAAACTGCATGCAGATCCAAATGCTTAGAAAACCTAATGACCTCCGAAGACACAGAAGAATGAGCATGCAAAAAAACCTACTGAGAATACTGTGACAAAGGTTCTGAATAACAATGGCATCTCTAGTACAGTACAGAAATAAAGATAAGCAAAGAGCTTTTTATTTTTGTCTGTTGAACATTAAATTGAATAATTTTGGCCCCTACAGGTTTTACTGTACACAGATGAAAACAAGAACCTGTAAAAGATGAAAATAAACGATCTTCCTACTCTAAGCTGCATTAAATGACAAAATTACATCTCTGTAGTGGTTATAATGAGAGGAATGGAGGTATTTCGATTGCCTATAATAATACCTACTACAAAGTAGTAGTAGAATGAAATCCTCACAGAATGAGAAAAATTTAGACTTTATTCTGAATGCAAAAGAAGTTTTGACATGAGGACCACTGATCAGGTCCCATTTTTCTCTAGGGCAACTTTGACTGTTAAGCATATTTCCTATAAAATAGCATATTTCTTCAGTGCATATTGCTTCAGATTTTTTTCTTTGCATATTGCTGTAGATTTTTAGGGCTGTATTTCATTGTTTTGCAGTGAACACCCCTGCACAGATTGCAAGAAAAAAGGCTACCAAAAAGCAAAATGTTTAATTTCTAGGGAGCAACTCAAAATTCTCATAGAAAAAATACGCATTTTTTTAAAGTGAGAATATTTTATGTATATGTGACATCACAGATTCTAATTAAAGAATGGCTAAACAATTTAATTACAAGATACAGTCAAAGTTCGTATAGTTTCAAACTATACTGATATGTATAAAGAGAACAAAATTGAAGGAGAATCTTTTAATTTTGGCTCCTCCTCCAATAGTTTCAGGGAAAAGGATACTCCATGCTATTTCCAGTGTTGGTTTTTTATAGCCGACATAGGAAACAACGCTGACTACCTATTTTTGAGCATACTGTAACTCAGATCTGCAATGTTGATTAAATTTCCCTCCCCAGAATCAACTCCTTTACTAAGCTGTTTACTACTCATGAACACTGTGCTGTCTAAAACATGCAGCTTCAACTGAAACTTCTCTCTGAAAGAGACTATAAAATAAAGAAAAATAAAGTGAGAAACTGCTGGCAAAACTTCAGAAGTCATGAAATTATTTAAACACTTTCCAATACAAACGTGAAGACTCACCACATGGGTAAGGATGTTGAATTTTGTTTAAGCACTAGCCTGCTAGCATGTGCTTTGGCAATGAATTTCCTGTACTAATTCTCATTTTGAATTAAGGACCAGAAGAAAACACATTCTGCAGTCCTGGAAAGTCATTATAGCAATCTGAAGATGATAAAGCAATTGTCTCAAAGTTTATTTTAATTTTGCTTTCCACAGTTTGCCAGAAGTGCTACAGGCTGGAAAGAAAATCAGCTAAATATCTGTTTGATACTTTGCCAAATTTTTTCTTACACAGTTTCCCTCCATCCTCTTCCAAAAAAATTCCGTGTACACTAGATACCATACAACTGAGCTACAAATGCTGTTGTGTCTTCTCCAAGTCTGTATTTGAACTGCCACAGTGTAATCTGGCCTGCTCTTTCCTTTCTTCTAATACATGAGGAACATTCAAGCCAGCCTGCACACAAAGCTAGCAAGGCACTGAAAACAAGGGTCAGGCAGCTGTGCTTTAAGGACTCAAATGAGCTCAAATTAGTGTACTTTTTTTTGCTAACCCTCATACTCTTTATAAATGGAAGGCAAAACAAAAAAAAAACAACCCACAGATTAAGTAGATGCTTATCATTATACAATTAAGATAATAAGAATAAATGTTTACACTGGCTATCCAAAAGTTTTTTCCATAAAAGTAAAAACTGTGCTAAGCAGTCACATTATATATGACACACACTAGAACTAAATACTGATTAAAACATATTCTTAAATCATTTATTATTCCTTGTTCCTGTATTTTTACTGGGACAAAGCATTTTTCTGAAATTGCATTTGCAGAGTGCTCCTGAGGTCACAACAGCACAACAACAAAAGATTTCTATTTGAACTACAGTTATGTATTTACTGGCAGGAACGATGAATTCTCCATGCAACTCGTATGTCATCAGTGGCTCTGGAAGGCTTCTGTAAAAGAAGGATGACATAATAAGTTTAATGGTATTTTCTTCTAGCTGCATTTACTCTAAGCAGGAAACCTTTTTAACATTCAGGAGCATAATCCTTATAACTGGAAGCAACCATTGTTACAAAAGCCCTTGAATTCAACGATTTCTAGAACAAAAGGAAAACTTGGTATTTTCAGGAAAATAAGACTAAATGCATCCATTCACCTTCTGTGAGCAATGTCATGCCACTATCATAAAGACATCTTTCCAGTTCCAACACCAAGATTGTACACAAATACTGTGCAATTAATTCTTCATTTGCACTTTTTAAATGCTAAGAATAACAAGTTAATGCCTTACCAAGAAGACACTAAGGTCCTAACAACAAACCCCACCACCAGACTTAAAACCATTTATTATATTGACTTAATATTTTATGATGCTCATGAAATATTGGAAAATAATGTAGGGGAGAAATACTTCATCATGTATACTTTTCCTTCTTTTTTTTAATACTTTTCTGTACTCTGTAAGACTTGTATCCTTACAATGTTTCTGCAGCACTCATTGATAGTGGTTGTAATAATATTTTATTTAATAAAAATAGCAGAATTGAAGTACAATGTTTGTTGTACACTACAAGAGATACACAAAGTGAAACATTTTATATTCTTACGCAATTTAGTAAAATAGCTTTATCAGGAATTGGCAAAGCCATTTGAGTAGCGAACATATTTTAAATATTTAAAAATTTTAACACTCAAAATATTATTACTATTGCATACAGAACATCAGAGCAAGGGTCAGAAGGAAAAGAGGAAAATATTAAAAATTTCACAGCCTTCTCCCATTTCATTCCATCACACAAACACAAAAAGGAAACAAATCTTAACAATCTTAGCTAACTTTCAGTAATCACACTCAGCAAGCTTAGTAACAATTCAGATTTCTGAACCATCAGTGAAATGCTTTTGCATCTAATACTGAAGTGTTTTTGGGAGCTTGTCTCATATGACCATGAGTATTAATGTTGCTAAGTATTTTGCTTCCCACAAGACAAATAAAAAACAAGATATTTGCACAAAATGAGCTCCTGTTCTAAAATGTAGCAAAGCTAACTAGTGCAACTTAACACACTGAACTAAAATAAGAATTTACAGTCTAAAAAACCAAACAAACGAGAGACAGCCTTACCGCAGATACTGCTTCATTGCACTAGTAATTGTCTTCACTTCCCAATCTACAGAGTTTTCCAGGTCAACTTCACTGCAGGTTTTTGAATCTAGAATATAACCAGAAAGAGAAAGGGACATGAAAAAAGGGGATTCTAAATCAGTATGAGTTACATGAACAGCAATACATTCAACACTATGTTTTTGCACACATGAGCACAGAAGCAATGTCCTTTTTATTATTATTTGATGATATGAAGAACACCAAATATTCAAATCTGTTTATAAATTCCATTTTCATATTTTGTTTTTAAAACTATTTACTGATGTTTGTTTTTTTTTTTCTTTAATGAAGGATTAAAAATCATCCTCTATAGCAATTGAAATTTTCACACATCTAATTAAACAGGGAGATGTTCACAAACACAGAAAGATGCCCAAAAACAGTTTAGGGAAACCCTCTAAGAAGAACTTATCTTTTACTCTTTTCTTTCTTATTTAAAGTGATAAATTCTTTCCATAGTTTTGCTTGCAATCTGTTGATGAAAACAGTCAAAGTGCAGCTCGACCCTCTGCATTGTGTGAAAACCTTTAAGAGGTGCTTCCAAAGTAGGAAAAGAAGTCTTTGCTGAATGTTTGCCTTACTTGATCAGTTTTAGCCACTGGACAAGAAATATTTGTTTGCTTGACCATTTGTCAGGTCCACAGAACTCCCACCTTCTCCCAGGTTAGTTGGGAGAATCTTGGAACAAGACAGACCAAAAGGTTTGTCTGACTGACCCATCAGGTTGAAGACTTTTTGACTGATTGAAAACAGCACAGCGCACTGGAATGTTTGGCAGTCAGAAAAAAAAAAAACCTTTTGGCCTCAAAACAGGAAGCCATAGCTAGCTGACACAAGAACAGAGCACATGTACATGGCCAGCCTAGCCCAATGTGTTTGCTGACTTTCCCTGTTATTATTTACTGCTACATGTTTCCATCAATCACTGCAGCGGCTGACACATTTACGTGTGGACCCGTTCATACGATTCACAATTCATTTGTTACTTGGCTTGTCAGACAAATGACAGACACATTTAAAAAATCAAATTAGGATCCCTGATTAAAGGTGCAGCCCTTTTACTGGGACTAAATAATTTTGTTCTAAAAGCTGTGCCAAGCAATTATTTCTGTAACTGAATATTCTCCCTCATTATATCAATTATTTAAATCTCATTTTAAAATACAGGTCAGATAATATTTTCTAGCAAACTGTTACTAGCCAACCACCACCCAAAATACTCTGGATTGTCTCAGATATAAGCTTCTTTTTTTCTCTTTTTAGCATGCTAGTTGTTTCCATGTTCAAATTCTCTTTTTCGAGAAGAAAATTTGTCTCCGGAATTAATTAAATAAAAACTGCCATCACATCAGAAGCTAAAAAATCTATGGGGGTTTTGTTACTAAACTACTATGTAATATCCAGTTTTTAAATAGTTGCTTCATAATCATCAACCTCCTTTACATTCAAAGTATGCACTCTGTTCATTGAAATTTGTTGATGAATTTTGGGCAGAAAACAACAGGCATCTGAATTCCAAAGCGAGCCTCTTAAAATAAAAAATAGAAGTTATTGTTGAAACATGTCATTATCTCTTGGAGAAAAAAAAAAAAAAAGAAAATAGCCCTGCTACAAACCCTTGGTTTGATTGTAGAAGCCATCAAGATTTAAAGACATTTTCTTCATTTTTGGTTTGGTGTTTGCTTTACATTGCTCTGTCCCTTACCACACAATTGATTTCGCTATTCCTGCTTCATTTTTGCCCTCTACTTCAGGAAGAACTGGAACTTAAACCAGATTTTAAGAAAAATTACTCTAGCTGTTTTCATGCTACCTGTTCATGTAACAGCCACTGTGCACTGAAGGGCAACTTTATGGCTGCAAAACTAACTGTGCATGTTTAAGGAAGAGCTTTTGACAGATCAGCTCTAAATTTTATGCAAATCTTTCTGACAATAAGGGGGTTAGAGTTTATAAAAACTTTATAAAATAAAGTTGGCTAGGAAGAGACTCTCTCTGCTTTCATATGCAATATGCCCACTGTAGATGTGCATGTTTACTGTAATCGACTGTATGTAAAATAAAAAGGAATTCCATGTCATTGCTTTGAAACCTGCTAGTTTTGGGAAGGCAGAAGTACCTGAAAGCTTCCTGCTACATGTAATATCTGGTATTATTCACACCAGACAGCATCAGAAATCAAACCTGAACTCATCAGCAGGAACTGCAAGTCCTCAGCAGTCCCTTCCCACCAGCAATGGTCCATGTGAAAGCTGATCTATGCAGTGGCTTGTACAAAATCTATGTAACAGCATGTAGGAAATGAGCCACATCAGATCTATAGCACAGATCATCGATGAAACAGGAACTGGGCCTGATGCACTCCCAGAACTGAGATTCCTGATGGCTGACAACTCACACTGCAGTGCTTGGAACACATTTCCATAATATTGGAAGTTCTAGCTTTCTATCCCTGTTTACAGTAAGGTATCTGGTTAATTTAACATTTTCCCTAAAAAGGTAGAGAGTGTTTTCCTCACCAGATGCCTCCCTTTAAACGAGATCATTGCTGCAAAATGGCACAATACCAGTTAAAGGTACAGTTTCATGGACTAAGTTAATTGTAAAATTAACTTTTTTGGTTTTAAGTAGAATTGTATATTAGATTGCTAAGCTTTATTCTGCAGAGACTTAGATCCACAAGATTTTTGCATTATACATGAAAATCTATGCATTCATAGTACTAGTAAAGCATATGTTAGTCTTCCCATACTCTCTTGACTTTCAGTCTACTTTCCAAAATTCTACAGAAAATATTCTGAAAAAGAGACAAAACTACCAAAAAAAATTCTTTTCTACATCCCTGGTTGCCATTTGGAAGACTTCTTTCACATCAGGCCTTTCCAACTGTGAACCTCACGGTCAGTGATAGCTAGCTTAAAATACTTTGAAATCTTATCAAACATTTTAAAATACAGAAAGTTAATATGAGTTTTTTATGATTCTGAAAAATCTTTCATATAAAAGGGTATCTAAGAGTATGCCCAGAGACAAAGGATTAAAGATTAATCAGTCATTTTAAATTCTCTGTACCACTGTATATCAAAAAGGAACCCTCTTTGTTCTCCTCTGAGGACAGACAGATAAAGAGCAGAGTTATGATCACTTTCAACAAATCATCAGAAACAAGCACCTGCTCTCCCCCTAACTTTTTCCCGTTCAGTATTTTGCCTCATCTTGATACCACTGTATTCTTCCTATGTCAAATAAATATATGAAACTTGGGAATGACAAAAAATATTCCTGCTTTTAAAAAGGAACTAAAAGCAGATGCTGGAATTCCCACTAAACTCTTCCAGCTGCTACTGAAACACTGGCAACCTGAGTCTATTTAATTTGGATACCAGTAATGGCAGCAAGGAAAATCTGCCTGCCAGACCTGAACGCCCAAGCTCAGCCAGCAAGAACAAAACTGAAAAGCATCTTGTGATATCAAATGCATTTAATCAAGGCTCTGTGAGTGACAGCACGTCATTCTTTCTCATGGTCAATGGCTAAAGATGGTTATTGCTTACCCAGGCTAACCCCAACACAGATAAACAACTATGAAAATCTGTTACAGATCAGTCATTTTTATTAATCCCAGTTCGTATTTCCAAGAAGAGCCTTTTTTCAATAATACTTTAAAGGTTTACTAATGGAGTACTTCAGGGTGCTGTTAATATTGATTAAAGTAAGACATCATAAATTAATATTTAGCAAGGTCATTATGACAGATTGATATGACATGCAGGTCCTCAAGTCTCAAGATGTCTTATCATTTCTGAGGAGACAGGCTGTTTGAAAAAATAAAGGCAGGAAAAGAAAAAGTCTTACAGGTGGCACTGAACTGACAGCAGCACATAATATAAAAGCGCTTTGTCATTCACATAATGTCTGGGGTAATGAAATGAATTCACTTTCTGGCTTCCTTCAGTTTGCAGTGCCAAAGAACACTGTGTTATCAGCACAGATGGAGCATGCATGGTTCTGGAGAAGAGCCTGGTGCAAACTGCAAACAAGCTTCTTTGCATACCAATGAATCCCTGAGAATCAGACCTTTGCTGTCAAGTGACAGGTTTGGAAGCTCTATAAAAACGAACTAATCCCAGTGGTCTTGTCTGACTGCATGTACTGTCAGTGCTCAGGACAAGAAATGGGGGAACACGGCACATTTTGCAGTCATGGCTACTACTTTGGTGAGAGATATCAGGCAGATGAGAGATTCATCCAGGTGCCAATATTCCTCTCTTTTTCCCTCCCCCAGTGACAGCAGAGTGGCAAGAGAATTCCAGTCACTGGAATTAAAAACGCAGCAAAATTTCCAGAAAGAAAAGGGAGAAAAAAGTTTCTGCGAATTATTTTAGCTAACTGGGTATAAAAGAGCCTAAGATGTTTAAGTTTACAAAATCAAATCCTTTCTCCATCTGTCTCCTGCCTTGACACACAGTTATTATTAATACATATATTATATCCCTCCTCTTAAACCAAATAGCTCTTTAACAGTAGGCTTAAACTGTCTTATTTTGCACAGTGATTAACTGGAGACACATGGGCATGTACACTTGTACATTCTAGACAAGGGAAAAGGAAGGTGGAAATTTCAAACACACCTTCACACTTTCCTGACTTTGGTATTTTGAATTCTCTGATTAGATCCTTCAACTTAGGCTGCTTTAATTCCACTTCCATTGACCTTGCACAAAGCACATTCTTTGCTCCTACATGTCTCATAGCAGTCCTTAATTTGTTCATACCAACTAATCCAGGTCTTTCTAAAGTAGGGAAACTTACAATGGCGTGGTGGTTTTTTGCATGGACTGGAGCAAACTACTGGCAGATGCTTTAAAAACTAAATATTGACAGTAAAACAACATGAAATAAAATATTGAAAAAAATATTTGTAAAATAGAGGCATACCCATCAACAAACTCAGAAGTCTCTGGACCTTTGAACTCACCCCCACAACTCTGTACAATCCTTGGTCGTTTATACCTATTATGTAAAAAAAAAAAAAAAAGGCATTAGATAAACCACAGTCAATTTCTGCATTAAAATTTTTGCCCCAGGCAACAAATTTTCTTCAAAGACAGAGAGACTACATAGTATTAACAGTCCCAAGAACAACATTATAAATGAAGTATTACAAGAATCCTTTTGTTACTCTGTTTTTAAAGTAAGTTCATGTTACATTTTGATAGACTTCATGCACCTCAATTCCATTTCTGAAACTGAGAGAAGAAGCAGAGACAAAGCTTTGCTTGAAAATAAATAAATTAATCACTGTCTAATTTCAAAATTTTTAAACGGCATTTTGAGTACATCAACAGCTACATTCTAATAATGCAAGAACTGAACCAACAAATGCTAAGTAGACATTTCTTCAATAACTTTAACATTTCTTTTCCCCCCTCCCAATATGTGGTGACTAAAACACTTTGGATGAAGAAAAACTTAAGCCTATTTCCAGTCCTCAAAACCAGTACTTTTTCAAGTTTATAAATGCTTTCCATTTAAGATAGAAGGCCTCATTCCAACCCACTGTGGTCCACATAGGAGTTACATCCAGAGGCACCACCAAAAGTTACTGAACAGTTTTGCTTGGGATGAACAGAGGAGCCATAACCAGCAGAGTATTTTCAGTCCCCTACTCCCATTCTATATGGACACTGGATCACTTTCCTGGCATTCCTCTGTGCCCTTCCATCATCTCACATACATTCACTTCTCTATTCCTTTTTTTCCCCTGCTTTTGCTTTCCACCACATTACCCAGTTTTATCCCCAGGGAAGTAAAATTGTGAATATAAATTGAAGAAAAAGGGGAGGGAGAGAAGGGGCAGGGGAGGAAAAGGGCAAGATAAGATAGTCTTTTGTCTGCTGCATTGTTTCAGAGCCCAGATAGTCAAAGGTAAAATACTACAGTACGCAGATGTCTGAGAGGCCTCATAATAAGCAGCCATCTACAAACACAATCTACCGTCATAATCACACTGGCCTGAAGAGTAGAAATGCCACAATATACCTGTGTTTCTACTCCAAGAAAATATTTTTAAATAACAGATTATGTGGTATTCTTATTCAAAATATCCTTCAACAAAGGAAGAATTGTGGAGAATTCCCAGCTTCAATACCAAGCTGTTCCAACACAGAGAAGGAAAATTAAAACCAGTCATATGAGAAAAAAGTTTCTTCCCAAATAAATATTAGATGAAGTATGTAAAAATCATTATCCTTTTAATGAATTACTGTCAGACAGAGACATAATACACAGCAATAATTCTCAATATGGTAGAGAGAACTTGGCATTTTCTACCTCCTCCTCCTCCTGCCTAGCCTTGCTGCACCTTTTCTCTCTTCTCTGACGCCTTCCTCTTCTTCAAACAGTCTGTACCTCGGCCACCTCAGATTCTTGAGCTTGCTGAACTCCTCCCTGCCAGCACTGCTCTTTCCTCTGTCCCAGAAGGGAGCTGCCAGGCTATGGCTGCAGCTGCTCCTTCCCTTGCTTGCTCCACCTGGGTGAAACTGGTCTTTTCCTCCCCAGGATGCAGGCACTGATGGAATGGTGCTGAGCCTTAAGCCAGATGCCAGGTTCAGAGCTGGCTCAAACCAACAGAATAAGCCAAATCTCCTTTATTTTATCTGTGCTCATCAAAACACACAGCTCTCGAGTATGCTCACAGTTCAGCTATGCACAAAGAACAAACTTAAAAAAAGAAAAAAACAGCTATGGGCCCACAGCACTCTTCTTCTCAAAATATGAAGTTATCAACACAACCAAGTAAGTTTTCCAATGATCCTTAGAACGAGTATGATACCATGCTATGCACCACTTGGAGACACTAAAAAAACCCTCAACAATATAGTCCTTGGTACACTCCACACAAGAATGCACTACAAATCTGTCCTGAGAGTAGCAAATACTTTTTGCTTCAAACTTCTCAGACATGTCCAGGAAAATTCTGGTTCCAAACTAACACCAAGCTTCGCCAAAATGCATCACACTTTTATTATACAATGTCTTCTACTACTTTTAGTAACACAGAACAAGCCTTCTGCATCATATGCAAGATGCTAAAAAGCTGAAGAAATACTGTCACACTCAGCTTTTGCTTATCTCAGAAGTTGATTTGTGACTTCCTGTGCTTCTAATATTAAAACTGGAGGGAACCAACTGCACTGACCCCAAACATACATTTATGGGCTTAGAAATAATCAAGGTCAAACCACAAAACCTACTGCTCAATATTAAAACAGACTTCTGATAATGCAGAAGTCTCTGAAAAATGGCAGTATTGAAACTATGACAATCCTCCAGAAATAGTTATGAGTCTGTGATAGAGATTATCAGATAATTGATCAGTTTCAAATTCATCAACCCGAAAAAACACAGCTAATTGCTTGCAGACATCAAGGAGTGCAAAGAGGCATTAATATTTCAACATAGTTTTCAATGATACCTTTAACTATACTTTCAAAGCATGTTTTATTTAAAATATACAAACCTGGTTTGAAACAGTCCTATTTCTGACTTAATCTGCACATTTCAGATCTTCAGCACATCCAACAGTGATAATGCTTGGCATTTACAGAACACAATTGACAGGATGACTCATTGCAAGGAATAGCTCCCCACTGCCTGAAATGCTGAAGGGCTCCGACGCTGTGTCTGCCGGCTCAACCACTATTGGCAACCTGGAGCAGCACAGCCCTGCAGCACAACTTCCTTCATATTTACATCATCTCAAGATGTTTGGCTGCCTGATACCAGAATTTGGCACAGGTACCCAGTTTACGAAGTATGCTTAGAAATATAAGGTATTGAAAGCAAGATAGTAATTTATACTATTGTAAGCAAGGTACGTAGTAGGCAAGTTTACGTTGCAACTGGCATTGTACATGAGGCCAACACAGATTTAAAATATAGCTGCAAATACAACCTTTTATACCAAAAATCCATGGCACAGAGACAGCCACACAAGTGACACTCGAAATTCAAGGTAATGACAGAGGGGTTTTTGTCACTTGCAAAGGTTTTCTACTCTCTCAGCACCATGTACTTTCTGCCTGAGGAGCAGCCAGCCTGGACACGCAGCTCAATGCTGCCATCTCTCTCTGCAGCTCAGATTGGCAGCTCCAGTAGTTCTAAGCTCAAGACAAACATTGCTCTGGCAAACTTTACCCATCACATCCCCTCAGAAGGTACAACCAACTACTTGCACATGAAAACATGCACAGAGTCTTTACTAGTGGAGCAAGCAGCTCTTTGATGTTTCTATAAATATCTACCCGTTCTATTATTCTCACTAGAGAATAATAAATGAAATACTCCAAAGAGAATCCTAAAATGCTCTCTCCAAGACAAAACACAGGTGCACATCCAACCAGCACCGTGCTCAGTATGTGAGAGATGAGATGCATATCCTGATGCCTCAGCATTTCCAACAGGTAAAGCACAGCAAATCTCTTGTAAGGCAATGCTGAATCAGAAGCCCACATGCATTTTAACCAAGACACTGATTTTTGTGCTTCTACTCATTCAGAGCGAATAATTCCTTTCTTGGCTTTATAGAAAGGGAACATAACTGAGAAAAAAATGATCCAGCCATTGACAAGTTTATGTTCAATATCTCTGTTATGCTCTTCTCTCTCTGAATACCAGACTACTTCTGCTGTGACATGACAAGACTATTCTCAGTTTCCACCCACACTAGACTGTCCTCTCTTTCCACCCACGCCAACCTCACACCCATTATGATTAAAAGAGATAAAAACATGGCACACAAGCACCATCTCTGAAGAAGCATCTGTCCTGTTTTCTCCTGCTGAATATAACTTGCTTTTGATGTGTTATCATTTAAGTAAAATAACCAAGTAAGAACTGTTTCCAAGAAAAAGTACAGGTAGAAAATTCTGCAGCTTGAGAAATGGATTTTCTTCATCATACAACTATTTGTCCAAACTCTTTTGAGACAAACAACTGAATGGTCTCCAGGTCCTCCATTTGTTTAGCTCAGCAGAAGGTCCTTTAGAGGTTTTTTTTGTTTTGGAGTTGATTACTTGTTTCGTTTTTAAATGCAGTTGATGTTAAGTTCAGAATCAGTAAACAGAAAATCATCAACGACTGCTTGAAATGTAATGGACAAATCAAGTGGATTGAAACTAAGTGGATTGTTGTGTTCCTGGAAAGTAGTACCTCACCTAAATATATTCTTGGAATCCCAGGATAAGAACTATTCATTGAAAACTGATTTATTTTCTTTCTTAGTACTCTCCAAAACAAAATTAATAGACACAAGTCTTTTTCATTGGTAGTAATTACCACAAAACACTCTATTGACTGCACATCTTAAAAAGGCTGTGTACAAGGGGGCAGCAAAACTGCAAAGTCTCCACACACTTGGGAGACACTAATCCTTTCCCAAGTATGTTTCAGGGCAGATCCCACTACAGGGAGACGTGCTGCTAACCCATGAAAGCTCATCATTTGTCTTGAACAAGAGAGTTATACAAATACTTTGCACCTTCTTACATGCCCCTAAATCAAGGCAAAAAGAAGAGAATGAACCTCGAAGTCCATTCAGTTTAACCTATCCACCCATAGCCCTGAGGGAAAAGAAAAAAGGCAAAAATAAACATTTTTTCCAAGTAGTCATTTCATGAAGAAAGTGTTTGCATTTTTTCCACAGTTGTGTTCTTGTTCCGCTTTTCTTGTAGGGTATCAGAAAAAGAAAAAAATAACCAACCCACTACTTGAAGAAAACTATTTGAGCACATTTATAAATAACAAACCAAAATATAGTATACTCCACACTGCTTATAGTAAGGAGAATTCATGAGGTATTGTAAGGTAGCCTGTAACTGTACTACAGGCCAAAACTAGCCTTTCGTTACATGAGCAGGTGCCACCCTTTTTATTAAATCTGCCTCATTCACTGTAAAGACAAGATCCAGTCTATATTGAGACAGGGCTCCACAGTGAAGACAACTTATCTGTAGGACACCAGCTTTATCTGCAATGTTTCCCAGCTCAAATATTCGGATTGTAAATGCCAGTAACTGAAATTTTAAAGGGATGAGACAGGCAAATTTATCTGAAAAAAATTCAAAAGAACAGAATGAACAAAAATAACACCAGATAGAATATGGCCTAATCTGGAATAAAATCTTTAATGCATCAAAACTGCATTAAAGGACTGATACAAAAAGGTGTAAGAGAAAAAGGATTACAGGTACTTCTTGCTGTTTAAATGCAAAATTCTAAGTATCACAAAGGCTGCCTGTGTTCCTAATAATATTATATAGTAAGCATATACATGGAAGACATTTTTCAGTAGAATGCTGCACTGACAGCAAGCATGAACCTGCTCTTCTGTTCATCTTACTTAAGCTGGACTGTGATACACAAAGACGTAAGTATTTTTCCGTCTGCAATGCCAGACCTCTAAAAAAAGATACAATTCCTGAAAAATTCTAAGTGTCCCCTTTGGGAGTATGAAGGAAAGTCAACAATTTAGGAGAAAACCAAAATGCACACAGAGAAATTACAACATCTCTTTTAACAACTGAGAAATATACTGTAACCTTACCTACTTTCATGCCTCCACCTCTGTTTTTTAAAAACCACAGCCAAGCAAGCTGGCTCTCCACACAATGCCATATACAACGCAGTGAGCCTCAGAGTGTCTGGTCACCACACACTTCAGCAGAGCCTCTCCAAAATCAATCCCAAATACTGAATACTGTCTGCACACTGACCTCTCCTCCATCTCCAGTTCTGGAAGTACAACAATCAGTATATGCAACAATAAATCCTGACAGCATCTTTGTCCTTGGGCTGATACTAACTCCACAAAAAGTACTTCAACACTTTTTGTTAATCACCTGCCTGCTCAGCTCCTGTTCTTCTGCCTTAACAGACTGAAGAAAAATGAAACACTGAAATAAATTACTTTGCTCCAACAGCAAGGCAACAGTGCAGGCACTGCCTACAAAACACAGGTTTCTCTTAGCTATGGTGCACAAGAAGTGGCTGCCTTTGTCAAGACAGGTTCTATTCCCCACTTGTGAGCACTTCTTTCTTGAAAGAACATTTCTTAAAAGAAAGCCATGCATAAAAGTATGGGACTGGATAGATTCCTGTCTTGGTCAGTGCAATCAGTGAAATGGTAAAGTCTTTTCCAGAGATCTACAGGAGACTTTACCACACAAGCCTTCTTCCTAGGGCAGACCAGCTGCTTCACCCTCTTCTCATACAGGCTGGGTTGATCATTACCTCGTGTTTCAATGGCACTGATGCACTTTTTGACGATGGTGAACCCTATGTTATCCAACTGTGCACCTACAAAAAAAATAAAAGGGTTGAACATTTTTAAAGTACCATTACAATTATGTCTTTCACGGAAAATAAAGCTGGACTTAATCATAAAGCTAGTACTTTTGAGGCAAAACTAAATATTCTGAAATTGGTAGAATACATCACTTTTCATAGAGGAATTCTGCTTTCCTTCTTCACAAGCTTGCCTAGCCAAAGTAAAGGCTTGTTCTGGTGATAGTGGCTTCAGTGAATCTGTTCACAGCAGCATCCTTTGAAGAATGGGATCTCTGATTAGTTACACATGTTGGCAGATGCAAGATGGAATTTAACAGTACTTACTGCAACATCGACAACATCTGAGAGAGTTCACCAAATGGGACAAGGAAGTACTTATGATGAAAAAACATAATTATCAACAGCACGGCTTTTACTGAGTCCTACCCTCAGCCAAAGAAATTCCCACACTAAAGATACAGGACACATGTATATCATTTCACAGCAGTTAATGATCTGAGTACATGAAAGCAGATGCATGAACAGGACAACAGCTGAGCTCCAGCATTCCTTTGTTGTTCCTATCTTACTTTTTTTCTTCACATCAAAACTTCATTTAAATGCTTATGTTGCAAAACTGCCCTTCCCCCAAACATCTGGCCTTCTTGCTCCTGGGGACCTGGTCTTGCACCATGAAAAGACAAATCTGAGGGAAAATTTCTATTAATAACACCAGGATCCAGCTTTAATCAGCAATTTCAAGTTTTTTAAAAAGTGAGCAAAAATTGCCTCATAATCAAAGGATATCTCTTTTCACTCTTATACTTTGCCAACAGAAGAAAGTTAATGCTGTCTAAAGAAAGCCATCTCTTCTACTTCCATATTCTGGTTTATATTTTAAATGCACAAATTCAGCTTTTTTGCTATCTTGACGTTCAGCTGCAACTGCTTTTAAAACCATACCTATGCATTCTAATAGAAATGCACACACAATCTGGATTAAGAAATTGTGATGCGTTTATATACAAATTCACCCTTGAATCAATTTCAGGCATGAAGTAAATTGGCAAAAACAATCAGAACGTTTCTCCAGCTTATGTCCAGTCCTACAATTCTTACATATGTACTGAGTCAGTGTGAAAACCCATTAATTACAAAATTCACAAGTAATATTCAGAACTCAAGGTTTAAAAGTAAAATAATTAGGCTGGATACAGAGGGGGAAAAAACAACCACAACAAATTACCTCTGCCTTTCTCAATTGTAAAATATTAACAAAATCAGCCTTAATGCTAATTCAAATACTTACTTCCCTCTTGTTTTGCATTCGCTCTATTCAAGTTGATGAGCAGCTAACACAAAAAGAGTAAAAAAGACATAAATTATTTTAAAGACTTTCATGAAACCAGAAAAAAGATACTCTCGATCTTAATGTTCAATAGGCACAAATACAGCTGTTTACAGCCAGAACATAGCACCACCAGCAGCTCTAACAGCAGAACCAGAGGTCTGTGCCCCCTCAGAACAATGTCAGCTACAGTCACTGAAATTAACTGGGATTTATGTGCTCCATGTTCCTATGTTCCTCTGCAGGTACAATTCCCACAGTTTCAAGGTCATCCAAATTATTAAGAATGTGATGATTCCTGATACTTATGCCCCAGTTTGGCTTTCCCAGAAGTTGTAAATTTATTGGGGAGTCCAGCTCAGCCAACATGTTATGGTAATAAACATCTCTGCAAATGAAACCAGATCAGTGTAACAATGAGATCAAATTAAACCTACAACTACTGGGCCAGACATGTGTCAATGTGTCACTACATCATTGTCTAAAAAACCCCGTTATTTCTGGCTCACAAGACCAATATATTTATCACTCCAAGAATAAATAATGTGTTTCAATTCAACATTTCAGACCTGTTTCCTGATGCAAGGCAGAAATTAAGCAAATTCAAATACAATTTCAGTCCCATTAACAAGGACTTTTTTGATCCGGTTTTAAAAAAATAAAATAATAATATCATGTAACTCACTCATGCAAGTTTTGCCACTGGAATGCAGCATGTCAGCATAAAACTAAGTGAACATGCTTATACTAGACATTTTCTACAACACCAATATTATTATTGGGATGGGAAACCATTTATAAAAATCGATGCTGTCATTACAATGACAAATTCTCATATCAGCATTAGCAGTTATCTACACGAGCTTTACCAAGTTATTCATCTCTCCTGAGTTTTCTTTCACTTTTATCCTTTATTCATTGAATCTATCATTTTGCAAACTACATAATCCCAGTTTATTAAAGTATAAATGGGATCAGAAAGCAGAGGGTGAGAGAATTCCCCATTACACTATAAAAGAATGTTTTAAAAGTTATGCTTACAGCTTCTTTTCCATCCAAGGCTTCCATCCACAGCTTCCTGTCTTCCTCGGAAAATGCCTGCATGGTCACAGGAACTCCAGGCCTGCAAATGTACCGACAACATAAAGTAACTGCATGCATCAGCAACTAAAAAATACTTGTCAAATTCTATTTCCAACTACGAGCAAAAGCCCATTGTCCTAAAAGTCAGGGTTCATTTTCTTTTGCTTAATAATGGAACACTGCTGATCTTGAAAAATAAAAGGTATAGAAATGATACATGCAGTAAGAAATAGAGAGAACAGGGAGGAAAAAGGAAAGTGAATGCAATCTGCAAACTATTTATTTGAAATAGCTCATTGTTGATCACCTGCTGATACCAACACTTGCTGGAGTTACTGAGCTTTGTGAATTGTAAATAAACTTGGCCTTGCATTGTTGTTAGATGAAAAATGGCATTTGTTAAGTCAATATATAATCTTCATCTTTAAAGCAGCAACAATGATCATAGCTTGCAAGTAAATATCTTATGAAAACAAACATCTTACTTCAGTAAAAAACGAAAACCAAACCATTTAGTTCTTTTCACTAAATTACAATTGTCAAGGTATCAGAGTATCAACCTAGAAGCAATATATCAAACTCAGTATATGCTGCATGAAATATAATTTATTTGTCTTTGAAATAGTCAAAGGAAACAAAACCTTCCCTCATTGTTGTGTATTGGAAAATATAAAAATCTAGGTAGTACTTCAGAAGCATAATGCTCTTTTTATCAATAAAATAACTTTTCCCTATCCCAGAAGACCTCTGCTCTTCTCCTTAAGACTTAAATTTCTCTACATTTACCATTAGTACTTCAAGTAAACCTAGTAAAACTAGTCCTTTTACCACTAGTTATCTTTCAAGTAAACATGATGGAGTACTAGAAACAGAAAAAGTATTACTTCTCAGAGATTTAACTGAATATCAGAATTTAAGAAAAAAACAAAACATCTCAGCTTTCCTTTGGAAAGAAAAACATAGACATTTTCAGCTACCTCCAAGTTATGCTTAAGTCACACACAAGGCTGAATGCTTGCCACTTAGAAGTCTCCCCTAAAATTTTACAACCTTGCCTCCTTCCAAAGCACAGTACCAAAGAAAACCCAAGGCCAGCTGTCAATCCCTGTGTTATTTTTTAATTTGGACAAGCTGAGGGATAAGTGTGCCCTGACCTGATACCAAGGAAACAAGCTAATGGCCTGCAGCACAGAGCTAATCTCCATGGGAACATCTCAGTACTAAACACATATATTATTAAAAGAAAAATGTCTGATACCAAGGTCATGGTGCATCAAATTGTGTCCATTATATCAGGAAAGAAAGACAACTTAGATTTTTTTCACCCTTTTACCAGAGAAGAAAATGAAAAAGTGTTTGCAGGATCAAGGAAACCCTGCTCTCCCATCCATCTCTGTATAAACTCCAGATACCCCACTGTGCAGATGACAAGAAGAGGGGGTCAGACTGACATTTCTCACACTACTTTTTAGCAATTTTATCAGACTCCGTTTGAAATCTGTTACCTCTTCCGAGCAATCAATACACTGACCCAAGAGGAGCTGGTGCCTTGAGTATAAATCTTTATTCCCTTTCATACTGTTGGGACAATGTTTGAATAGCTAAACCACATTCTCTTCAACTCAAAAATGCAAGTTCAAATCATGCTGTAGAGTGATGACAAACATCACCTGAGCTGTAAATGACCATCCTTTCATCTGCCACGTGGGCTACAAGTTTTCTGATGCAGTGGGAGTTTCACGTCCCTTGACCCATTGCTTGTAGGAATGAACATGCCTCAGGCAGGTCTGACTGGTCACACAAGCTCAGCATAGACTCATTAAAGTCTGAGCACATAATCACAGATATATCTGCAAACAATTAGCAATCACAGGACCAGGGGGTCTGACAGCATTGGCCCCACTGCTTTTGAAGTGAAAAACACTAAGAATATGATGCTAAAAAACCCCAAAAACCTATTAAACTTGAAGACCTACTATATTATAAATTAGCATATAATTAATTGGTATAAGTAAGGAGCAAACATATAGATTAAAAGCAGCTCAGAGAGGGTGGATGGAAAAACTTACCAGCAATCCACTAATTAATACCTAGCATTTAATTACAGATGTGATCAATTTCTGCATCAACTGAATGTAGCATGACTACAGCCATATGTATTTGGAGTACCTTATTAACTTGGATACCCTCACCTTCATAAATGAAGGAAAACTAAAATGCTGTTGAAAGACAATATTTATCAAATTTTGAGATCCTTTAGAGAAAAAGATTAGCAAGACTTCTCTTTAGAAACAGAGCAACATTGGTGCTTCAAAAAGACAGTGGCAACAACAATCAAGGTGCAGTGGATGATCATACCAGGCACAAAAAGCCTCAAAATCCCAATAGCTTTATTTCAATCTGAAAATCCAGCATAATCTCCTCCCATCATTTTGGAATGCAGGACTGTGATACAATGGGGTCATGCCTATATAAATTATTACTGCAATCAGTCTTTCACTAGAGCTGTATGTACTTCAGTTCAAGCCATGTTTCTTTACTATGACAACAACTCTTAATAGCTCCTCTTAACTTCGTGCTTTTCTTTAATGTGAGCTCAGGCAATGTCTACATTTCAGTTTGGTTCCTCTCTGGTTCTGCTACACACAGCTGAGGTAAAAACCCAGTGAGCCATGGCAGTGCTTGCCTGCTCCTCCAATGACCATTCCCATTGGAACTCTGCCTGAGGATTGAAGAAATCAGAAGAAAATGCAACAGTAATTTTACAGTAGTGTTAACTACTACTTAAAAAGAGCTCTTCCTAGTGTGATTCAACAGCTTACCTGTCTGAAGCTTCCAAGTCAAAACAGAATCGCCTGTCTATCGTATCTGTATTTCTTTTGGTACAATATGTAAGGACAAAGAGTTCTGCATCACCCTGTAAAAAGAAAGTTTTTATAAGCTTGACCCAGTTTTTGTCAAGTTTTTATAAGCTCCAGTAAACCAGATGTACAAGGCAAGTAAGGTAAATTTATATTAAATGGCAAAAGCTATATTGAAAACAGACACTTGAAAAAGAATTTGCTCATGTTTGCAGTTCACTTTTGTACGCAATAACATAAATTCTATGGTCATTTCTGGGACATAAATCTAAAAATATTGAGTCCATTTTAGTTAGTATTTAACAGAATGACTCAGTACCACAATAAGTTAAACTAACAGAAATATTTTGCACTGGTTACAGTATAAACACACAAAGAGACTTCTCCCATTTTATGTCAGCCACGGTGATTTCCATAGTAAAGGCAAAACTAGCTAGAACAAGGGAAGTGTTCTTTACTATCTGTAACATGTCTTACAGAACCAACTCTTTCTTTCTTCAAGACCAACACCAGAATCTTATTTTACCCAGGAATCACAAACTCATCTGTGAATCCTCCCTAAATTGTACCAGATTAAATCAGGATTAACTGCACATTTTAATTATTTCTTGTCTTATTCAGCATCTCCAGATATAGAAGGCTGTCACTGAAGGAGTAACTGCAGGGTTTTCCAAATGGGAGATCTTTTAATACAGCAGAAATGGCTTCATAGATGTTTTAGAATGCTGAATGCTCAGACACACATACTATATACTATACTAAAGTGGCTTATTACAACTGGAGTAAATTAAGATAAAAAATTCATAGAAATACTGAAGTGATTAAAGAAACCAAATACTACTAATTTTCAGTACATCAGGTTTTCCAAAGCTTTTGAAAGGTTCTTCCATATTCAATGTATTTGTAAATACATTGACTCCTCAAAATCATTAAAGCCATCTCCCCCCTCTGCTGAAACTAATAGGTTATAATAACTTGATAAAATTCCAACAACATGATTTTCTAACCAAATTTGAAGACAGGGCAGGGTGCTGCATTTACAGGCATATTGACTCAAGCCATAGTTTCCAGACTCAGATATCCTTTTTCCTTGCAACAAAATGCATTTTATCCCTATCAATAAATTTATTTAATGTGTCATCTTTAAAGGTAATGACTGCCATCAATTCCCAACTATTTAAGTAGAATTAAAGCCATTTAAAGATATTCAAGATCCAAGACTTTGTGTATTTCAGATGCTTTTAAAGATATCTGAAATTATATTCAGTTATCAGTACAAATTATATTCCTATGAAAATCCACTTTTCTAGTCCCAGTTCTAGTATTTAAACCTCCAAAAGAAAACTCTAACTGAATCATTTAATAAAGAAATTTCTAGGTCTCTTAGATTTTCCTGATTTATACTTTAGAAAGTTAAAGGCCTCATGGATAAACAGGATTCTAAATGGTGAAACATTACATGTTACCTGTGCCAGGTCCTCTGGTCTTCTAAAATAAAACAACTGAAAAGTCTGGAGAATTCTTATCTATTAATCCATTCACAACTTTAGTTTAATGTCCTTTCATGGCAGACTGAATTGCATGAGGAAAATGAAAGAAAGGGGCAAGGAGTGTAGAGGGGGAAAGTACTTGACGTATCTTATCTGACACACTCTGATCTTAATACAGGACAAGTGTAAGAGTAGAATATATAAATATACATACAAGTTTCCCTCCTGATCTGTGTTCAAATGGGATCATGGAGAACTTCTTTGTCTCTTTCCTGTACATGCAATAGTGCTTCACCCAACTGGAACCAAAGGGAGCAGGCCCTACATAACACAAAAGCAATAAAGAGTATGCACTTTTTCCAGTTTCTTTATTCTCTTCTCCTGCTTTCTAGAATGATACTTAAGAGCCCTACTTGATTTTTAATAATGCAGTATTTAAAGCAAAGGTTCAAATTAAGAATATTATACAGCATCATATGAATGTTAACCACTGGTTATTATTCTAAAAACCAATGCATGTTGCATTACTTCACTCTTATGCTTAATGACAAATGGAAAGAATTAATAATGTATCTTTCTCTCGCCACTATGGACAAAATAATTTTTGCTCTATAAAGTAAATCCCCCCCTTGAGGCTTTATTTAGCAGAACACAGAAAGCTAGATTTACACCTGGTAACTTGAAGCTAAATAACCACAGATTATCACACCTCTGTTGCAAGTTCTAAACAATCTGTTGATAAAGGTCTGATCACAACTTCTGACAGTAGAACTCTCTGCTATTAATCAGTGCATACCCTCTACAGAACACATTTTAGAGCTCATCTTACTGCAAATAGTATTGCTGAGATTTGCACCATAATGCTAACTGTTCAAACTTGGATTCTTTATATCTCCTCACTTCTATTACCTTACTTTTCCTATGGAATAGGTCTGCAAGTGAATCTTCTCACTCTATAAGGGCAAAAATATGATTTATGCAAAATGTTGAAAAATAAATAATAAATTACAATAAATTGTCATTCCTTGAGCAACAAGAGCTCTGCATCTTGCTTGGCTTTTTTACTAGTGTGAGAAAGCTTTATAATTGTTTGAAGTGTTGACAGGATATGATTTATGCCACATGCACCTTCACAGCAAGAATTTTAACACCAGCTACCTAACATATAGCCTGCTTTTTTTGACCCTATCATCACAATTAGGTAATGAAAGTGTGTCAATGAATCAAGGAAATGACACTCAATTTCATCATACTCAACGAGCCAAATTTTCAGAGGCTAATTTGACAACTCATGTTGCTGGCTGACAACAAATGTTTGACAGTTCTAGGGGAGGTCATTAGTAAAGAATTAAAAATAAGATGAAATCCATTCTTTGGTCAAACAAAACTTCCCTGAATTCAGTCACTTTTACTAAAAACTGTCACATTTTCAGCTCCATATTCTTTTTATGAGCCACAGCAACAATGCTGTTAAAAACTTTGAAAATATACTCAGATGACTCTTTAATCAATTGTAAATTCTTTGCATCTTCATGTTACCTGTAGAGATAAGACTTGCCCATATGCCCAATATGGGCCCTGTAGAATACAAAATACAACTTACTTTTTTCCTGTACATAGAGGTAGCCTTCCATTGTGAAGTGATTCGCTCTTTTATGTTCCTGAGGATTCCTTCTGATCTTGTTCATGAGCTCCTCTACCTCTGACCTTGTTCCTTCAAAACGATTTCGTGTCTAAAAGGAGACAACAAAAATCCTTTGGTAATGAGAGTGGAAGAAAGACTTACTCTTCCCTGGCTGATAGGAATCATGTACTGGGTTTGCACAGCAAGGTTTTGGTGGTGGGGGCCCACAGAGGGGGCCCCTGTGAGAAGGTGATAGAAGCTTCCTCTGTGTCCCATGGAGCTAGTGCCAGACAATTCCAAGACAGACCAGCCACTGGCCCAGGCTGAGCCCATCAGTGACCATGGTAGAGGCTCTGGGATAATGTATTTAAGAGGGAAAACCCACACAACGCCAAATGCAGCCAGAGAGTGGAGCGAGAACATGTGAGAAGAATAGCTCTGCAGACCCCAAGGCCAGTGCAGAAGGAGGGAGATGATCCAGGTGCCAGAGCTGAGATTCCCCTGAAGTCTCTGTGGACACTGGACAAATCCATGAAGAACTGTCTCAAGTGGGAGAAACCCCATGCTGGAGCAGCGGGAAGAGTGTCAGGAGTCTTCCCCCAGAGGAGGAAGTAGCACTAGAGGCATCATGTGAAGAACTGACAACCCTCATTCTCCTGCACCACTGAGGGAGGATGGGAGAGCTGATGGAAAGGCATCTTTAAGATTAGGGTTTATTTCTCATTACCCTACCCTAATCTGCTACGAAATTAAACTGCAATATCCCAGTCAAGTCTGTTTTGCCCCTAATTAGTCTGTAATTGGTCTCACTGTCCTGTTCCTGATTCACAAACTCTCCAGCGAAGGAGGGCAGTGATAGAGCAGCTTTAGTGAACCCCTGGCACGCAGCCAGGGCTAGCCCACCACAAATAACTATAAAAGCAGACAATGATCCAGGCCATTTTAGGATAGTCAGTGCATAATTTTTATATATGTGTTTACTCTCAAAGTTTTCTGATATTCTTCAAAATCGATGTGGGGTTTAGATATCAGCTGCTGTGACTATGGAAAGCACACTAAGACTGCTAGAGTAGGTTTCTAAAACAATGCACTGACCTGTTCAGAGAGAAGTGAAATACTGAGTGCAGAATGAATTTGAATATTGAAATTTCCTTAGAAAAATATTATCATATATATTGGCTTAATTCATGAGACTCTTACACGTTGTCAGGAAGCAGAGGATTTTCTGCAGTAATTGAGGAAAAAAATGTCAGGAAGGTCAGCAACAATGTATACACACTGAGACTATACACGTGCCAAATGTTTTGACCACACACAAGCAGAAACATGCAAAAACAACCCAAAAAAACCTCAGAAGTCTAGTTGATTATTATTCCTGAATGTCATTTATTCCAACGTCTGCGAGCGGCCGGAAGAGAAATATTTATCAGAATATTAGCAAGAACAATAAGAAAGTAACCATGCCACCTATGAAAAATTAGATTGCAGGACTACACAAAACAACAGAGTAGCTCATATCTGACACAAGAAACTCTTTGGTTTGGTCTGAAAAACACTGGTAATTGGCCAATGAGCAAATAAAACAAAAACAATTATGGTAATACCTGGTTTTCTCTACATAAGCACTTGTCCAGGCTGCAAACACCAAAAACCACTTCAAATCCAAGCTGTTACATGTGTTTTGAGGAAAGCACATAGCTCCAGATAGATATTTATGTGTCTTCTTGCTTTCTGAGACCACCTTTATTTTTCTGAATATGTGGCCTCACCTATTTTATCTTTTCCCCAGGACAAGCATACAAGATAGCACAACTTTAAGAAAAATCAGCTTTCTAGAGCTTGGGCTACAAAGCTGGGGTGGGTCTTTCTTTCTTTCATTTGAGGGGAGGAGATAGGCAGTGAGAAGAAGGCAGGGTTTGTGGTAGGATGTGGAAAGGAAATCCATAGGATAATTCTCACAGTAAAGGCAACCTGAATGAAAGAAAAGGCAACTACTACAGCTATACTGGCAACTCTTAAATCACTCTCCATACCCAGCTAGGCTGTCTGTAGTGGATCTTGTACCCTTCAATTTCTAACACATCAATCCAATGTTCTGCCAGCAGCTCAGCTGTACCACAGGCAAACCTCCGTTCATTTTTCCTTTGGGATGTCTTGTTGATCTTCAGCACAGAGGAGAATGTGTCATGTCCTCTCACAATCTTTTCAAATGCTTCTTCTATTCTCCTTTTACCTCAGATAGTTGTTGAGCCTTGTTCTGCCTTCTCTCTACAGTCTCTATCTATTCATATAACTTGAGCTGCAAAGCTCAAGCTCTTTAGAATTTGATGGGGCACACTGTGATACATTTAGTCAATTGAAAATGCAGCTGCTGAGATTAGCTTACTTTCTTACTGCTCACCACTTCTTCAGATCACTCCACTGGCTCTTTTTCATCTGTATTCTGAAACCCAGCTCTTCAAAACTGTATCAGAGTTTCCCTCTCACTTTTCATCTGGCATCAGTTCCCCTCTATGTTGCTCCTCACTCTATTAAGCACACGGAAGAAGCAAATCTGGTCTGACATTTCCCCCACAATCACTGACTTCTACCACAAAAGTCTGCTTATGAAGTTACCACTAATCAGTTCCCCTTCTCAAACCAAACAACAGCTCAAAAGGAAACTTGACAATTGAACATACACAAAGAAAATTAAAGGAATGATATGGGGACAAGCAAATCACGTCACTGTGCATTACAACAACTGTAATCCTCCCTTCCGCCTCCCTGCTACTTAAGCCATTTCTAAAAACAGACTGTCCTCTCCAAGAAGTAGTTTCTGTGTCTTAATTCCAGATGCCCTCAGAGGTCAACAAAACAAATGCACCATCAGGAATTGATTGTTTGCAGTAAGGTGTGTGGTTTGCTTTCGACCAAGAGGCCTCTGGCACACCCAGTTACTCTGAGCAAGCTTCATAAATCTCATGGAAGCAAACAGACCATCTGACAAGTGACTCTGTCAGTCCCTCTGCTTCAGCCTTCACCTTGTTTCCTGCTCTCCCAGTCCAGATCACACTGGGAGATTTGGGATGAGGGCACAGTAAACTAGTGGTGGCCCATTTGCCCATCCTTGGAGGAACTCATCATTTTGTCAAATACACCATGGGTGTCAACACCAAGTCTCTTACACAGTTCTGCACTCCAAACCAACGAGGATGTTCTTGTCTGAAAGGGCTGCTGCAAGAAAAACAGAAACTCCGCACTGCTGTGATTAGCTTTTTTTCTTCCCTTTTCTTAGTTATGAATAACATAACCCTACAGGGAAATTATTCTCAGACATGACCACCACATACTCCATTTCAGTGTACACCCAAAACACTGAAAACTTTTTATTTCATTACCCATACTCTGAATTATCCAGTGTTGCATGCATCCTTAACAGACTTCATTTATTTTTAAATAATCCTTGCATTATTTCTGTCTCAAAAAAAACCAAAAAGAGTGGAGGCCTTTTACTTCATGCATGTTTTTACAGTATTATTAGAAATTACAAAGAACTTGTTGGAATTAGTGATGATTCGTTCAGTGATGTGGTTGGTTATCCAGGAGATGGCACCATATCCCCAAAATTCACAGGCAATGCACTCACATGGAACTAAGCATTGGCAATAAAAATACTGCACATGCAGCAACTTCAGCAAGTGATATTACTTACAAAGTAGACTCGACTTACATTTTGTAAATTTATCTGCAGGGCCATTTTGTAATGATTGAAGTCTTTAGCAAGTTCATATCCCTGGTGATAGAAAGTGAACAAACCCTGAAAAAATGACAGCACCTGTAATAGAAATAAAAGACCTGTTAGAACAAAAACTCCATTTCTTCAATACAATTGCTGCACATAGGCTTTTTTTTGAAAGAAAGATTACAAAATTATTATTTAAAAGTAAATTTCTACTAATGCCTACACTTCATGAGTAATATTTAAATCCACATGATGATCTATGTATACTGACATTTTGCATGACCCTGTCTCTGGAATTCATAACTGATCTCCACTTCCCATTTGACCATAGGGAATGCATATCCCGTGTTCCCAAACTTTCCTATGTAACATTTTCCTACAACTGCTCTGATACCAATGATGTCTGGAACACGTATTTGTGCACAAGGAGGTAATGACCATTCTGTCTTTTAGTCACCATTTCCCTGGTCATTCCTCTCTCTGCTAATGACCACGTGGAGATGACTTTCACATCAGTCATCTGGCTTGCTGGAAGAAGGAAGCTTTCCCCATTGCTGCTGTTTGTGCACAGATCTGACCTTCTGTCAGAGCCAGCAAGTGACCCATTAGCATATGCTGACTTCAGTATTTAAATTTAAAATAACAAACAAGTTGTACTACACTGGAAGCAGCACAATGTGTAGTCACATCTAACTCCCCTCTTTAGTTCAGGGTGCTAGAACAAAGCAAGTGAGACAGAAAAGAAGAACCCTCTAAAGGGAAAAAGCCAAAGAATGTATTTAATAAAAGTCTGAAGTTATATAGCAAATAAACCATTTTAAAAAAATGCAAAACCCACAAACTTTAAGTATTATTAAAGGAAAAGGAAAAAAGAATTTGGTACAAAATAATTTCAGCTTTCTAGTCTAGTGTATATTTCAAGTACAAATTAGGCAACATAAAGTTCAGCCTCATCCAGAAGGAGCTTTCAGAAATGAGAAAGGGACATGTTGCAAGAACAGAATTTGAAGATTCATTTCTCTAGTCTGGCTCTAAGGAAACTTCAAATGGTCTGAAACACAATAACCAAATGCAAAGCTATTTAGATTCAGAAAAATATTAAAAATAAAATATTCTTTTTAAAAAGAAAAAAGCCAACATATCTACACCAAAAAAAAACCAACCCACAACCATTCCTTTCACAGCATTTTGCCATTCTTTAAACAATGGTAATATAATTGCAGTAATTATTTTAGCAAATTTTTTTTCATACAGGAATTATCTATATTAAAATAGACAGTTCTTACTAACTGCATAATGGCCAACTATTTTGATTAGGGTCATTTGAAACCTTTTTTCATTATTACATTCAAGAATTTTATCAGAATAAAAGCACAGGCTTGGCCCAAAAGCACAGACTTCAGGGCATGAGAGAATGAAAGTTGCTTCTACAACCCATTCTCCCTTTATTCTCAGCATTACACTTACTGTTCTCTTGTTGTTTGATAAATTTGTATTTAAAATACCAAATTAATGTATATTTCAGAAAATTTTAGAATAAGCTCTCCTCATAGATTTACAAAAGTCTTGTCAGTGCATGCACAATTTTCACTGAAATTCAATTAAACCCCTTGATTTCTGCACAGATTCAACTGCAAGTGAAATTAAATGTATCAGGCTACCCAGTAATGGGCTTCTTATCCAGCACTCTCCTAACTGATTGATATCTGCAATTCTTTACTAGCAGGCCTCTAAGCCCAGCCTTCATAATTAAGATTAGATTCCTCGCATTCATCAGCAATAACATTTCATTGATTAGAAAACCCAAGCCAAGAATCCTGACACCAACATCTTCTTGAGTCCTCTACTCTATCTCACAATGCGAATTGAGGTTTTTGCAGTACAACCAAAGGTTTCACACGTTTTCTGAAAATTAACATCAGTGGTTTCAAATCAGCTTTTCTTACTGAAGTAAGACTTGACATGCCTGGTTAAGTTTATCTGCACTAGGAATGCAGGGCAGATGTAACAAGCTGGTTTGAATTCTGTTAAGCCATGCAATTGGTTGTGTTTCCCAGAAAGCGGAGCTTGGCTTTTGTCCAAATGCATTCCTTCTCCATCCCTTATGGGAAGTAGAGTAGGTTGAATTCATTGATACTTACAGGCTCCACACACTCAAATTTCTTCCGCTCCTGTATCTCCTGCAGCTTGCACACGTACTCAAGGGACAGCTCATAGAAGTGTTTCCTGTTCTGCTCCACTTGGCTATCTGCCTGCACACAGAGCAAACTTCATGAAATTTCACAGACATTTTGCTGTGACACAGAAAACAGCTTCAGGATAACACATACACACTTAAGTGGCAAGCAGATAATTTTTACCATATTTGAGTGATTTGTTACAACATAGATCATTAATTTACTTTTAAACAGCAGCAGCAATTCCCTTTCACTAGGTAACATATGTTGTTTTGAATCACGAAGCTAGATTTTTTAGAAAAATTCCAGCAACACCTCTTCAAGCTTCTTTTCTTAGGGAATCCAACTTTTAACAACATTGCAAAGGTACCTGCCCAAACAGAGTGGGAGCTAAGAGTATCTTCCATTAGAAAAGGGGGAAATTGTCTCTCCAATCAAATTAAGGAAGAAAATGTTATTTTTGAAAACTATACTGCTGGTGCTCTAAGTTTTACCCTATAACCTAAATAACTGTTGTGAATAGCCAGAATGCTGTTGTATCCATCCCACACCTGTGCTCACTCTGACTGGCAAGAAATGCAATAGAAAAAGAGTTCACTTATTGGTACAACACTCCACAAGTTTCTCCAGAGCACCAAGTATCTAAAAATGCAGCCTTTCTACCTGCAGCTGATATTTAGCAGAGCTTTGCAGAAATGCCAACACCATATTGATGCTGAACAGTTACATTTCAGCTGCCATCCATCTGCATATAAATATTTCGCTTTCTAGCATCTACCTATTACTTCATGAAGTTATTATTTAAGGTACATGTAAGATTCATTTAAATGAATCTTAAAATTTGGTCATAGAAACTGTTATTAAAATAGTTTACAAAAGGTTACTCTAACTAATACTTACTCTTTGCCCACAAAGATAATACAAAATGCTTCTTCAGTGAATTACCAAAGGAGAAGAAAGGGTTAGGTGAAAGGACAAGACTTTCTATCAGTCACTTTCTTAAATACTGAGACTACATCCTTCAGGCAGAACAGTGGCTGCTGTGCTTTAAGAGGATAAGTCAAATTAGCTTTAGGACAGTTTTGCCTTAAGACGTGCTTGGCTTTACTGCTCTGTTCTGGAGAGCTCTCAGCAGTTAAAGGGGCATAACCACACACACCATTAAATAAATAAATCCCTGATAAGTATTACAGTAAGAAAATATGTTTCAACAAGCCAGGCCATTTTGATGCATCCCATAAACTGTGGAATTGTTTGAGTTGTCAGCCTATAAATACAGAAATTGTTTGAGTTGTCAACTAAGCTTCTAATCATATATACATGAAGGGTACCACAACACCGTAGAAAGAGACTGAAGTGGATCTTTAAGGGCACTTGGCTCACCACACAATCCAGAATACATTATCACATCTCTCAGTTTTTTGAGGCATGAGCCTCCCCATGCACCCAGCAAGTTGCATTGTAGTTTGTGTACTGCTGAAGAAAGAGAAAAATACAACACACATCGTGCCTCAGTGAAATTACAGTAACATCCCGCCACCAGGAGAGTCAAAAGTTGTGTGCATGTTAAGACACACTTCACAACATGGCATGTTTTTCATCAAATTTTTGTCGAATTTATCCCTGCAGTATTTACTCTAGTCAGGAACTGACACAACTAGACATGAATAAAACTAAATTATATACATTATAATGCAACTATACACACCTGTTCTCTAAGCTTGTGCAAGAAATTATTTCCTCTGAGAACATGCTGCAAGGGCCTTTTTTCTTTAAATTGCTTATACATTTATACTTCAAAATTAGGCACACAAATGTGAGAGCTTGACTGAAGAATTTCAGAACTTTCACTCATGAAAGTTTTAAGGACATTTAAAACAAATGTATTTGCTCATTCTAGGTTTCCCACAAGCTTCAGGCTATATTTGATACAGCTTCAATAATACAGGCATTATGTGGTTTTCCATTGAGGTTAGGTCTCATTTCAGATTTGATATCGAGAACCATTTCATCAAGTGATCATAATCAGCCCTTTGTCAACTTCTCTGTGTCAAGTTCTTTGGCAGCTGATCAGTTTGACAAAAGTACGGGTCCTGACACACGAGGCATGCCCAGTAACTTCACCGGGACAACTCAACTCCCCAAAAGACACTTGTTTACACATTTGAGGGTCTGTGTTGCAAATGCAGCATGGTGAAGTGACATCTTAGTGAAATTCAAGAGTAGAGAAGTTCCTGGGTAACTTTCCCAGTAATATTAACCATTTTCATGAAAAATGGCATAAAATATTTGGGATGGGGTAGAGAGCAGGGACAGGAGTTATCCCTAAGGATAACATGAAGGTTCTTTATAGTTTAAGCATTAAAAATTCTGACATAATTACATTTATCAGGGAAAAAAAAGTCCTCCTGGCTACACCAAGTCTCTACAAGATTTCCCAGCAGTCTTTCCACATACTATTTGCTGTTGTTCCAGAAATAAAAACTATTACAAATAAGTTAATGATGATAATAAGCCCAGAGAGACAGAAGAAATGCCAGGCAAAACGTATCTATCAGTTATAAATTGTCAACAAACTTTTTTATAGCCGTACTCAAAAAATTCCCAAAATAAATCTTAAAAATGGGAGAAAAAGAAAAGAAACAAACCCACTTTATTTGGGAATAAAAGTCTTGCTGTCCTCTGCATAAAGTGTTACCACAGGATATTCAGTCAATTCTCACAATGCAATGCAAATTACATGAGTGGTAAAGCCTTGTAAGAAATGCAGTGTTTTTCACAGTGTGTTTGCACTTCACTGTTCCCTCAATTATACATAAAAAAATTACATGATGCTCAGGACTTCATACACACAAAACCCTTGATTCAGAAAATGGTGGAGGTACTAAGTTCAGCAAATACTGCTTTTCTCACCAACCTTTTCAGATGAGGATCGTTTTACCACTAAGAATGCTGTTTCTGCATTTGCAGAAGTATATTTACCTATTCCAAAGCCTTCAGCCTGCATAATAAAAGAGAGGCAACGATACCTCTTGTAATTGTAGCTCTTTCTTCTTAGCTGATAAATTCAAATGTTTTTCTAACAAACTGTAGTTCTTCTCTGTCTCTTTATCAAACTTCTTCTTTTCCTCCTAGATACAGAAACAAAATAGCAACCATGTAAATATAAAAGTGTACTATTTTTCTTTTTTAAAAATTCTAGTTCATCAGGAACAAAGAGAAAAAAAAAATCATAGCTCCAGTAAGCAGACAAAAAATATGACCCATCTCATTTTAAAAATTAATTCGAAGGCTAACTTGAAATAAAATCCCATCACATCCTTACAGTGTAGCTTATCACACAGATGCTTACATCTTCTAAGTTAAAAAAGGCAAAAAACCTGACCTCTTCCTGATTTATTGCATTTTTCATTACATACAGGCATCATCCACACCATCTTGTTTTTGAATAAAAGGCATTACATGGAAATACCAGTTTCACTGAAAAAATAATTCTCTGGAATTGACAAGGGAAAAGTCCCAACAGCTCAAACCCCAAAGCAAATACACCTCTATACTCCATAGGATTTCTTCATTTTAAAGCCATACAACAACCTCAGTGCTGAATTCCTATTTCTACCAGAGTTTTATTGAGCCCATGACAAAAGTCCAATAAAAATAAAAAATATCCATAAAACTTAGTATCATAGCATCAAAAGAGAAACTCTCACAGACACATATAAATATCATTTGCATATGGTAAATCCATTTCTCTAACCACCAAATGTATTGGAAGAGGGACAGTCATTATATTTTTTTACAAAATCTGAGTTTTTTAATCTGATTTAGTAGAAGATATTGTAAAACAAATTGATTCCTCAGTTCCAGTGCAAATAAGGCAAAAATCAGTATTCATTAATTCAACCAACCAGTTTTGAAGCTATTTTTAGTATATCTGAATGCAGTTGAAAATTAACCTCAAACAGGTAAAATAAAATATTTAACTACATATTCAAGAAATTACAGATTTTCTCATCAGAAAGACACTAGTTCAACTATAATATTTTTCCTCATCTGTAGATTTGATATCACATTTAAATGTATTCTAACCAAATCCCTGTTTAAACTCTACAGACATAATTGCTCTTTTTTTCTTCTCTTAACCTTTCATTTTGAATAATATTATCTATACTATATTATAGGAGACACACCATTTTGTTCTCTGAACCATTAGATTCTGAAGATGGCATTACATTAAAGAGGCTGTCTAGGATTCTGTTGCTTCTCAGCAACGACTTGTACCAGAATTTTTTTTTCCCCCACTCTGAGACTCAGAATTTCCTTTGAAAAAGGAGTCTTTAAAAAATATTTGTTATCAACTGAGAAACATGAGGATGTGCATACATATCAGGGTGATTAGAGATAACATATTAGCAATACGGAGAACTAGGAACAGACTAAAGTGCAGGGAAAGAGGAGAATCTTTGTGTTTATATTAGCAAAATTTTCATTGATGTGGTGAACATTTGAATGCTCCAGAGGGAAAAAGGAGTTCTTTTAACTTCTTAACAGGCAAAGCCAGAAACTTCACACACATAGTGCACTTGACACTCAGGATTAGTGCAGCAACACCTTTCACTAAGGGATAATTCAATAAGTGTCTCAGCTTCCAGCTCTATGAAGCTAAACTTTCCTCCTTTTTCTTCTTAAGTCAGACTATTTCATCAGCAAAGGGATGTAAGATGCAGAAAAAATCTGAGGCAGCAGATTCAACTTTTATTTTGCAATGGTAGAGCATAAATCTTCCCTAAAGCAAATGCTACACAATGTTGCAGATATATTTCACCACTAGATGCCATAGCTTGGTTTTCAAAGCTAAGCAGAGTTGTATTTCCAATGCCAGTGTTTTGATTATATTGAATGAATATTCAGTTACAAATATTCCAAGAGCTAAATATTTTTATTTAAATATTATACAATTATGTAAGACTTCTATTTAAAGGTCATTGAGAATTCTGTCAAAAAAAACCAAACAACTATTTAGATCAGAAATAAGAGCTACAGTTTCACAGAAACAGTATGCAGGGACACAAGGAAAGAAACATCCATCCAAACCAAATGGACGATGCAGGCTGTGTGAATGTAATTTGTGTTAGAAGCATCAGGGAGAGAATTCTTACTAGGAAATGAGTGAAGATATGTGGTAACAAAGCAGTAGGAGTTCTCACCCCTAAACCAGCAAAAATACTGCTGAAATAATGCTTTCATTACACAGCTGCTACTATGACAATTGGTTACATTCAGAACAAATTTTCTCTTTCCTTGGAAGATTGGTTTATATTACAGACCAAGTTTTTATTGTGTGTTGCTGGGTCAACTAATATCCTTCTCTCAAGCCCATAAAATTACACAAAGCCCATTGTACCATTGAACTGAAAGGATTTCTGATCAAAAGAGCATTTTCAGTTCATGAACACTGAAATCATATGCAGAACATGTTAATCATTCCTGTCAAGGTCAAAATGTAGAGTGCTCTCATAAGTGAAACATTGTCTTAGCTACTAAATATCACTGGTGATGAAGTCATAAAACTGTAAAATAAACCATATGCAGGTATTTTGAAAATGTATTGAGTTTTACAACTGAAAACTGTAAAAAATGCTGGTTTATTTCTTTTTTACTTTTTTTAATAAGCACTTAAATTTCTTACTGCATGAAGGAAGGTAGATAGAAATAAATTTATCCTTGTTACTTTTATCCAAGTCTAGTCTGCACTTAATATATGAAGTTTACTTTGCTTTTTTAAAAAAAATATTCACAACTTAGTGACAATCTTAAAAAAATGATCAAACAGTTTTATCAAAAATACTTTCAATGACATCTTGTCCTTAACCTCTTCATCCCTATTATTCCCATGCATACGGAGCCAATGAGTTATTTATTCAAAACAAAAAATTAAATAAAGGCAATTCCCACTTGCAGGTGGCAAAAAAATGCAGTTAAAAGCATATGGATGAGTGAGCTCCTTTAGGTAGTTAGTATTTTTCAGCCTTTGATTGTGCAACTGCAGGCAAATACAAAGCCAAACGGGGTTACCCATTAGGAAGGGGGGCAGGCTGTTAGCAGAATTCTTCCTATTTCAGACAGAGGAGATGAGGGAGGTGGAGAGAAGGAAGGGAAAGGACACATTCTTCTCTTCTTGAAACATTCCATTTGTTTCTGAAGCAAGCTCTCCAAGTAAAAACAAAAAAAGTGTGAACACATGAAATATAAACAACCATATGTTTCTGCCAATTACATGTCATTATTACACAATGCAATCCAAATAGAGAAATTAAACAAACTTATAAAGGTAAGGAGGGACAAACCTTTACAGCTCCTAGCTGCTCTTTCCTAAATCTTTCCAAAGGTTTGATCAGAGTTTCAGTAACACTGAGTGCCTAAAGAAAAAAAAAAAAGCATGGGTTATGTTTCTTAGCCAGATTGATGAGTCACGTCAGCATCAGCAATGAAAAGAAAAAAGCAAGCAAGCTCTGGGGTAAAATAATAGAAGCATGCAAGTTAGAACTTCTAACTCAAAAAAAAAAAAAAATCACATCTGAGTTCATTCAAGCTTACAAGTTTTCTTAATTCAATCCACTATCAGAAAAATTAAATTAAAACAAATGCAAAAATTTCAGAAATTTCCAGGTTGCACCCAAAATTGCAACTGTTCTATTTGTGCCAGGCTTGCAGGTCAGGTTGAAGGCCTCAATGACTGAACACCAGAATGAGACAGAAGACAAATGAGTTGCATTAGGGGGTGCAAAAATTTCTGCAGCAAGAAGCACTACAGACAACTGTGGAATAGACCAGTGAGTAGCAAATAATAATCTTTTAAGACAGTTAAAGCCATTAGATATTCATATAAATCTCCAAATATTTACACACTTAAATACATTAATAAGACCTTAAGCTAAATTATAAAATCAAAGAGGTGCAAAGTCAATAAACAAGAGGTTGAGATGACTGGGTGAGCACCCACCAGTGCACTTAGGATATAAAGTCTCATAGCCATAATAAAAAGAAAAAAGGACACAATATTCCATCATAAGAAGAAAATTGTAGCTTATTCGATCTGCACAGCTATTAATTGACATGAGATTTCCCTGAAGATGGAGCAGGATTCTGCTTCATGAAAACAAGACTTCGAATTTTAAAAATATTTGAAATTTCAGGAAAGGCTGGTACTTTTTGAACACAACAGCAGCATGGAAAAGATGGCAAGAGCATTGCAGGCATGGGGGACCAGGTATGATCCTTTTGGTTTGTCCTAAGGCAGACACATGGGATAAACCATGCCCAGGACTGGGCTCAGCACAGCCACTGGGCTGGGATGCCAAGAGTTCAGGCAGAGCTCCCTGGAATCCCCCTGACATATAACAGAAGCCTTGCTCTCTCTTTTCTCCCCTTTCCCCTCCCTTTATAGTGAAAAATCTTCAGATAAAACATCACATGCTTAAACCGGCCCTCTGGAACACTTCTGAGAAATTCTTATCATAAAACACACACGGGATGTACCGGAGATCTGGCACAACACAAATCTGAAGAGCACTGTCTGCTCCCGCCCATCCCCGGAGCCATGAGGGATTACTGTGGGAGTCATCCTGCCAATTCCCTGTAACCAGAGCAACCCACATTTCTGCAGGGCCAGCGCAGCACACTAACCTGAAGCCAACTGGAAACCCAAAGAGCTGGCAAGTCTGGGCCAAACTGGGTGCTGCACAGTCATCCATGCAACAGCTACATCCTAACTTCAGAGCATGTTTTCTCAGCACAAAACTTCCTTCTGCATCCATTTCCTGAGTTTGCCAAACAGGTTTTAAAGCACCCTTCAGTGCACCCTTGGTGGGAGCAACAGGAAAAGGAAGAACTCTCACATGGAAACCACACAAACAGTCCTTCTACATTAGAACACTTTAAATTGTTCCTCTGTTCTAACAAAGAAAAGGAGAAAGCTCCTTGGAGAAAAACTCAGAGAGGATGGCATAAGCTTCCCACAAGGTAGAGCAGCAGTTACTGGAATCATTCCAAAGCATTTAAAGGTAACAAGTGAGCACTCACATGGTTAGAGGGTTAAAAATAATTAACAAATTACAAGTTGCTTATTAGTTGTTTGAACTTTTACACCAAAAAAGTGTAAGGTTAACACGCACTGAATGTATGCTGAACACAAAGTCCAAATCAAAACCATAGCACCTTGATATAACAAAGGAAAAATAATAATATAAAGAAAAATATATGGATAAAAGGCTGTGCTTCACACAACAGCAGGACTGACTGTAAATCACTTGTTCTGCTACTCCTGCACAGTATTAACCATGGGAACCACTACAGGAATTTTTTTGAAGCAGAAAATAATCTTTAAATCAAAACGGGATGTTCTCTTCAGTGACTGCCAACAAGCAGATTCCACTGCTGCCAGTGGGATGATATGCCAGTAATTCTTTCATTAAAAGAAAAACAAACTTCTCCTCCTTCCAAAAAAGACATTTCTCATCTTGCACAACTTAAATTTTTGTTAACAGATGATCCCCAGGTACCTGCCATAAAGGTACTCAAGATTTGTCATCCTCTTTGCTTTCTATGCCTGGGTTAAATGACAGGACTCTTGATTACTTCAGAGTGGAGTGAAACTTTGCAGATCTTTGGCCATTCTCATAGAGCTTCATACCAGGCCATAGCTTAAAATACATGGCTGGTAAATTCAACACTGAATTCCAGAGATGTTCTTCTGACTGACAAAGTTCATAATTATAATATGTCCAATACAAGATTAAATAGAGAGGCATTCCCACTGTTTTCCAGTACGTAGAATCCTGTGCTTGACATGAAAAGTTAAAAAAATGTGTATTATTATTTATAGAAAAAAAAACATTATTTACACTGCTATTCTTTCTTCACTTATTTATAAGTTGAAAACGTAAAACAACTCTTGATTTAAAAATATAGATAACAAATTAGCAAATAGGAAGTAAGTGAAGGATCACCTGAATGTATTTGTAATTATCACTGGTACCTTCCTTTAGAACTAGAATCATGTTAAAATGTGAAATTTCCAGCAAAAGTTAAACTAGGCATTTAAGTTAATATGAAACTAGATATTCTTTTTTCAACTTCTGTCTTGAATCTTACATTCATTTCCCTCTATTTCTCTAATCCTGACAGATAATGACAGGAATGTACTATTTAAAAGGACATTTAAAAATTCCTTTCTTTACATCTATCATCTATCCAAAGCTACATGAAACAAATATATACTCAATTATATCTGGCAAGTAAACTGTGGCATGCAAGTGATAAGTGAATCAATGCAACGAGGTCGTGTCTCAGGTAACAGAATCTTAACCAGCTTTGTGAATGTCAAAGTCTCAGGAATGCTTTGAGAAATGTTTAACCCGATGTGCGCACGTGTCTCAGGCAGACAGTATCAAACTGCTTACTCTATTTCTGCTCTGCTAGCAGCACCTACAGAAAGGTTAAAGAATTAACTTAATTTGAACATAAACCTGGCAACACCATCAATAAAATCATCAGTCATCACCACCTCAGATCACTGCATCCTCTATTTCCAATATCCTGAAGCACGTTGTCAGCTCTGTATCTCTATTTCAGATGCTTTTACAAAACTCCACTTGCTCAGGCAGAAAAATTGTACAGAATAGTGATAATCTTGCTTTTTCCAGCTCCATTTCCTCCAAAGAAATAAGTAACAGGCCATAGATTAAGGAGTCCCAACCACCCTTTCCAACTGCAGCCCTCAAAGGTACAGGCTAAATCCATGAGTAAGCTCATTCACAGCTGTTGGATCTTCCTCAGTCAAGTCAACAAGACCCAACAGGTCACTGAGCAGTCAGTGCCAGTCCACAGGATGACTCCATTTAGACTGTCACTTCCTCCCTTCCCAGAAAAGGTGGGAGTAGAGGTGCTTAGGGAGAAACTGCTTCCTCCAACACCCCCTCCTATGCACTGTAACCTGACGTAGAAGAGCAGACACCAGCATTCAATTCTCCTCTTGCCTTCTCCTGCAGTAGGCAGGAGCAGGTTCTCTAAGTTCTCACTCCTTTTCCAGCTACAACTAGGCTTATACTGCAAAGGAGAAATGCTGCTTACACGGCCTGTAAAGGAGTAGCAACCCACAAGAGCTCTCCCCAAAGTTCAGTGGCTAAAAAGGTTAAACCAACCTAAGTTAATCAAAGTTTGTTATTAGAGAAATGCAGCACTGGCCTCCCAGCCTTCATCCTAAAAATGTCCTTAGAGCTCAGCCTTTACTGGAAGCACTGGAAATTGCACACTGCTCATCAACAACTCTGGTGGTGAGGTAAATACATATCCTGACTCTGCTCCATTATGAATTGAAGCATTTTCCCATTTAAAAAAACAGGTTTACCGAGAAAGAAAGAAAAAAAAAAAGCCATAAACATACACCTTCCTGCATACTGCCCTGACACATGGGAGCGCTGAGTTCCCAACTCCCATCTCAGGCACTGGACTGCAGATTGGATACTTTGCATAAAAGAGCATTTCTGAGCACACCAACTGGAAAGATTTATTTGTAGTCAGGGCAGGATTGCTTCTCCCCTAAACCAAGCTACAAGAGAGGCCACAGAGTCAGTAAGGCAAAGCTCATGAAACTGAGCAAGTGTCAATGAAACCAGATCTGGGAAGGAAGCTTTGCCTTAGTGAGTGCAACAGAGAAGGCAGAAAGGAAGACATACCTAGCAGTGATTGAATAACAAAACAGTTGACAATGCTGCTAAATAAAGAAGTTTACTTTCCAATAAAGATATTTACCACTACAGCTGCTCTTCTACTTATAGAGGATACGGTTGTGTTTTCCCTAAGAAAATGCACCATTCAGCCTAATTTTTAAAAAGCCAATTCTGATACCTCCAATGCTGGAGGAGAGAGAAATATATAAAAAGTATTATTTTCTCCAAAAAGCTTTCCTACTTCACATGGTGATTTGCTACTGAAATTTCTCAAAGCTTTAAGACCTATGCCTGAAACCTTGTACTATTAAAACTTGCAGATACAATTCCACTACTAAAGACACCAGATGTCACTTGTAAAGCCTGAATCTCTATTCTTTCTCTTCCCATGAGAATATGATTTGCTCTTATACTTATACATGCCCCCAGTTAGCTGCATAGCCAACTGCCCTGCCAGCCCTACAGACAGAGGTGTATATATAAAACATAATACATGTATATTATAACCACTATAACCATTCCTCAGCACTGGTTTTAGATTTTGTTGGAGCACTGATGACTGCAGACAGTGCAACCCATCCCCAAGGCTCACTATTTTGTTTTCAAATCAAGTTTTCTTGTAGTAAACATGTCCAGATTTTCTCCTAGCTCTAGAGTTTTCCCTTTAGCTTTAAAATCTTAGATAATGAATGGTCCTCAGGTACACATTGGGAATACAGACATAGGAGTTTTTTGGTTTTCAGAAGGCCTGCAGTACACAGACTAAAGGATTTTTCAGAATGTCTCACAGCACTTTATTACTTGTGTGTCTTTGCATGTATGCAGAGGCTATAAAAAAGAAGTTACATTCTTCACTGTTACAGAAGCCATCTGGTAACAAAAGAGCCAGGGGGACAGGTGATACATCTGACTTAGAGACAAAATATTTTGTCCACCACTGAAGCACCAGGAGGCATCTGTAACAAAACACATCACCTCCCTCTTCCCTGTTCCAGAAAACGAGCCCTCAGGGTTTGGTAAGAAGACAAGTTTCTCAACTGTTCCCAGGGGAATTTCCTAGACCATTGAACCACTGCCTCACAAGCCTCAATACAGGCAAAATCCTGTCCTCTGCACTTCCTAATTCCTTCACAAACAGCAGCCTTGGCTTACAGAAAATGCAACATCTGGACTCCTGAGCTCACCCTTCTAGTGAAAAGTTATTTCCTGTTCATCTCCTGGAAGTTCATGACTAACCTAAAGGACAGACAACTAAAAGGGCCTCCTATGATCCATCTGCTATGATGTGCCCTGCTCTGAAATGCTGCCCACATTGATTCTCTTGTCATGAAACTGCTGGCCTCCAAAATCAGATTGGTATCATAAGGAAACAGTACATAATTTCCTTTTTTTAAAAAAAGATAATTAAATAGACAGTGGGTTTTAGTAAACATTATTTATTGAAAGCTATTTAATAGTCCTGTCTTCTGAGTAAGTTTATTCTTATGCAATACATTCAAGAAAAATGCTAGAAAGCCATAATAATACCAAACAAGAAAACAATATAAAGAAAAACAGACTTTCACACACTGCAACAAACCAGCTTTCCCCATCTGCAGTGAAGGAAAGCTGGGGATAACTCCTCAAAAAATACCTTCCCTTAGCAAACCACAACACACCAGAACACTGGTCTGCTTTTCATACCGCAGACATCGTATTTGGTCATACAATGATCCTTACCAAGCAAAAAGTCTGCTCAGAAAAGAAAACTGCATAATGCCCATTTTCTTGGTGCATGGCAAAGCTCACCACTGAGCAAAAAGATCCCTCTGAAAGTCAAGGAATGCAGCAGTGAACAACAGCATCAGTGTTCAGTCAAGAATGAATTGCTCAATTGTCAGCGCTTTCCTCCAGAAGAAACAGTGGTGTTATTAACAACCAGCAAAATCCAAACTGGTGACAGTTTTACAATGCAAATTCCAAACATTTCCCAATGATGAACTAACAGAACAAAAACTCTGTAGTGAATTATGTTGATGCACGTGAGACCACAGAGTTATCTGTAAGAGGAAGCCAGTGGTAACTGAACTTGTCAGCTTTGTTCACTCAGAGGTGGGAGGAACACTCCCAGATCTGGCTTTGCACTCCTTTTTTCTACAGACAAGTCATCTTTGGTTCTTCATTAATGTGCACAAGTTCATATGTAATTCACAAAGCCATTTCAGAAGACTGCATATGAAATTCAAAACCCAACAAATAAATGAAACATTCAGTGTCAGGAACCACCAAAACAGAGGTACCTGAAATACTCATAGTTCTAATCCGCATTCTATATTCTGATAAGTACATGATTGTTATCTGGTCTTATGCCCAGCAGAGGAAAAGTGAAGGCTGGGCAATGGGACATGGCAGAAATTGTTCTGCTTCTTTCTAAAACAGGGAAATGTTTTATTAAATTGGAAAACTTGTGCAGGAAAGAAAATAATGTAGATCCTGCAATTAAGGTACTCAAATGCTGCTCCTGAGACATGTTGTTTCATCCACATCTCTATCTCTGCATCTGAGATATTCAATGTACTGTTGGCAGCCTAATTTTTCAGAAGTGGTCAACAATTATGTCCTTCCACTGTCTTGGCAGATATATTTAGCAGTCTGCACTATCAGCAGACTTAAAGGATCTGAACATATGGAGCACTACATAATGCCTTGAACTCTTACTGAACAGATCTTGAATCCATCACACATCCAAATACTGGGTATTTTTTCACTCTGCATCAGTAAGTACTGATGTAATCAGTAAGTAAACTGATTGCTCCTTCACACAGATCTCTTCAGATTACTGTCAAGACAGATTAAGATTTTACAAATCCCTAAATACTCACATGAAGAGTGCCAAAGGAAAGCTGAGAAATATTAATACCAATATCTTCATAGTGGTCAACTGCTGAATCAAATCCAGATAGGAAAGTCACTGGACAAAAGGTAACAGAGTTAGCTATTCCAGAACACTGTGTGTAAAGTGAGCACTTCACCTGTGAAATAAATACTCATGCACTTCAATATCTAATCATAAGAGGTAGTTTAAGTAAGAATAAATAAGTTAATGTACATATTTGTACAGATTACTTAAAGTATATCTTTAACCTTTTGAGTGTACACCTTTGAACATTAGCAACTTTGTCTTGTGAAGGCAGAACTGAGAAACCCTCTCTCCCACTTTTTTAAGAAGAAATAAAAAAGAGATTAAAGAGTGACTTTACAGGGATATTTCTTTAAAAATCCATAGAGAAATCATTTCTTGTGCTCCTGATATACGGCAGGAATAACTCTGCTTTTCAGAGAGATGCTAATCTGGATTTGATTCTGCCAACCTGGTAAAACTGACAAAGAATGTAAAGGAATTTTAGGAGGCCAAAACTGCAAAGATACCCACAGCACAAGAACAAGCCTTTCTTTCGTAATAAATAAATAAATAAATAAATAAATAAATAAATAAATAAATAGGAGGAAAAGAGTTTAAAATACAGCTGCATAGTACCTTTCTTCTTAAGACATCTGAAGGAATAGAAGTGTGCAAAAAATGTAGCAGGAAACAGGAGAGAACATATCAAAGTAAAACATCTTGTTAAATTGCCTTAGGAAACCAGAGAAAATACAGTAAGGTGAATATAATTGTATCAGAATTTCTATACAAAGAGAAATGTGATGGAATACAAAGGAAATAGCTGAGTACTTAGGAGCAAAGTTAGAAAGAAGGCAAAGCATATTTTATTTGGCAACACCAAAAAAAAAAGAACCTACGGAAAAGAGGTTCTTCATATATATCTGAAGAGAGAGGAAGGAAGCTATAAAACCATTATAGAACTGAAATGAGTGTTAAATCAATGATGGAGTATAAGACAACATTTTAATTACCTCCACAAAGGAAAAAAAACCCAGTTAAATTATAGCAAACTATTTAACAAAGTGGAGAAAAACAGGTGTTAAGGGGAGTAAGGACTCCCTAAGAGCCATTAGATGTATTCCTACATGACACAACTGAAGTATTAATTGCTTTAAAGTCAGAAGGGGCTTTGCTTCAGAATAGTTTAGGAAGTCAGCAAAGCAAACTAAAGGGAGAGGCAAGCAAGGTCCCAGAGGATGGCAGAAGAGCAAATATAGCAGCAACTTAAAAGCAAGAAGAGGAGGACAAAGCAGTAATTCTAACATAAAAGACAGGAGGTCTAAGCACAGTGTAACTAAATTGAACAAGGAAAAATACAGATATGAAACACCACTTGGAAAGGGTAACCATGAAAATACTACTATGAAGGAAACGTGATCAATTTTATTCGATGACTACTGTAGAAAAAATCTCTAAAATTTCCCAGTTTAACTTGTAGTAAAGGAGACTCAGTATGAACATCAGGTGAAACAAATGAAGACTAAACATCAGCATAAAGAGAAATCCATGTTCCAGGAACCTTTTTAAGAATAGGTTAGACTAGCTTTTGACAAGGATCATGTGAACTCCAGCAGCAGATAAAGGGCAGGACAGAGGAACTCCAAGGAGGGAAAGCACTCCAAGCCAGCACACCAAGGTGACCACAGCAGGAGTGCCAAGCACTACCAAGATTACTCAGGGAACAATACAAGAGCTATCAAATTTGCTTATGACTTAGCAAGGTTGGAATCAACTGGGAAAACTAACTAGGGGCAAGCTGGTCATTTAGGAGAAACCTGGGATGGAGAAAGGGAGTGAATAAAAGGTGAATAAAAGAACCAACAACCACAGGCTATTGGTACCTACCAGAGAACACTTCTCTGCTTGTCACCACAGCTCACATGAGCCAGTTGTCCCTCACAAGAATCAAAGCTCTTTTCTGCTGCCAGGAAAACTGGGGCCAGGAGGGAGAGTTCGGTGCTCTCCCTGGCAAGCAGGGGAACAGCCAGGTACTGGGACAGAGCCTCTGAGCATCACCATGCTGGGCCTTGCTCATCCCCACCTTTTCCTACCACCTTGTCAAGTTCTCTGTCATCCCTGAACTTCCACAGCACTTCTGCAATGCCAGAGCATTGCAAAGGAGCAGAATATGAGTCCTATGACTCCATTCACCCTCAACATGGAAAAATAATTTCTAGCATGTTCTCAGAGACAAAGTGATCTATTTCATATCTGCCCTGGGGAGCATCACCAAGCTACAGTGCTATGGAAAAATGTAATTTGGTTTCGTATTGACCACTCTGTAATAATTTCAGTGAAATGTTTGGATTATTGCCGACATCCTTTTTCATACACAACTAAATCCTTTGACACCTGGGATATAATTTCAGTAATCTTTGAAGGAGATGGGAGAAATGGTAAAACCATGAAGTGCAAGACTCCAACATCTGGATGAAATTACATTCAGCAAATAAATATTCACTAGATACATTTACCTTTTTGGTCATCATTCATTGTAAACACCAACAACAAGTTTAATGGACTCTGGACTCACCACAATTTCAGAAAACCATGAGAAGTATAGATGATGAGCATTTACTTTCAGTCTAGAACGTATTGTAAGTGCAACTTTGTTTCATTTACAATGTGGTTCTGAAAAAAATAACCCTTTTCTCAAGTATCTAAAAAAAGTAAAATGCACAGCAGTGTCTGAAATCCCCTAGTCCTGTAATTATTCATTGAATTTTTTCATACTACTTTATGGGACTGAAATTTATCTGTCTATTTAAGTATGCACTTACACTGAAGAGAGCAGTCCAAAATCCTCTGGTAATCTTCAAAATAGTAAGGGGGGAATGCTCAATAATGAGCATTTTTAACAAAGCCTGAATGCTTTTGAAAAAAAACCCTGCCATATACTTTGCATCTTAATGGAAAGTCTTTGGATGCCTGACCTCATTCCAAACATCTGTGAATGCAACATGCCCTAATATTCTCCACAGGAGTATCTCTAGAGCTCATGCCACTGTTAAAGCATCCANTCATTTCTCACACATGGGAAAAAAAGGAAAGAAAAAAAAAAAAAGAGCCAGAGGAGCAGATGCTAGAAATTCTCTTTTCCAGTCACCACACAATAACTTTCTCCAAGACTTATGGCCATTGTTACAGAAGCTCATTCCAGAAATGATACATAACATTTGCTAGGCTACAGATGCAATAAAAAGGCCACACATCTGGTAACTCAGAGAATATATTCTGTTTCTCTTTGGTATTAAATATTTTCCCCATTACAATTTATACTCCCTGTTTTTCATCAGTCACGGTTCTAACAAAAACTGCATTTCATCCTTTTCCTATTAAGAAACTGACACTAGTTAGCTTTTAGTATGATAGCACCTTCTGTGTAAGTGTGGGCATCAGACCAAAAAGTAAGTTAATACAGTTTCATGGAACTCAGTTTGAACAATGGAAGTGTTTTACAATCCAGACAGACAGCACTGGATTCTGCACAGCCTGCTGTGGTAGTGATCTATCCCGGCTGAAGAGCTATTGATACAGTCACTGAAATGTGCCCTGTAATTCTTAAGTCATCCCTCAAAAGCCTGATGTCAAAATAATGTGGCAGTTCATGAAGTATTTGTCATTCTAAAACTTCATAAAGATTTCCACTGATTAGATTTGTGCTTCATTAAAATAAAATACAGTTATGGATGGCAGGAAAAAGCAGAGTAAAGATGATACTGTAGAATGATGAAAAATTATTATTATATTGTAGTATTATTATACTTGAGCCAATCCCTACGATTTGGCAAAACAACACTAAACACTGAAAAATTGTCTCTAGTATGTAAAGACAGTTTTCAGGAAAGTGTGAAGAACCACAGTGACCCTAATTCAGACCCAAACATGGTTCCAGATCAGAGCAGCATACCAGAACAGAACACAACACTTACAAGGATCATGACTATTACCGGGATCAGGACTGGAGAGAGAAACATGGAAAAAAGAATTGTTCACAACTTCTTTTATCACTTATCTACATATTCCTGCACTGCAGGCACAGCTTCTGGCAGAAAAGAAACAGGGAACACAGCAGATTAGTCTCAGCTTCCTCTCAGGGATGCCAAGGGATCACTGATTTCCAGGAAGGCAAAGATACAATCACACAACAAATATCGAGAAATGCAATTGCTGTCAAGTCAGATCTAAGCACATTTCCCAGATGGAGAGTCTGGCCCAACTCAGAAGAAAACTGGGTACACAGCAGCTGCTCCATGAATCCCTGCTCTGAAACAAAAGCTGGGCATGCAGCTGTTGAGAAGAATCAGAAAGAAACCATCCAGAAAGAACTCCCCCATCTTCTGGAAAAGTTAGGAAACGCAGGTAGCAAGGTGTTTTGCAGAGCACAGAGCACCTGCTCTGTGTGAGCAACATGATCTGTATTTCACTAATTACACCCCAAGCAATCACAGGCAACAGAACGAAGAACTCAGAACTTTTACACAACAGAGCAACTGCCTGCAGCTCCAACCTCTCACCACAAAATCCAAACACAAGGTAAAGGTTTCTAACTCTGCTACTTAATAAATACAACAGATTGTATCCCAGATCCACATCAGCATTGAAGCTGGAGCTACAGGGATCCTGGATCCAAAGTTGGCCAATTGCCAGAACTTGAGTGCCCCCTGCCACAGCATTAACTCTTTCATTTTGCTTTTTACTGGAAACGGTAAACAAACTTATGGTGGTTTTCCCATTCACCCCAGCCATAATTAATCCAGGCATGACTATTTTAAACCAACTCATATTTATCCATCCCTACCATACAGATTTCTTCTTTAATGAGAACTAGTTGTTGTCTGTACTCCAGGGTACAGAACCAAAGGCTGCACAATGAAAGTTCCCACTGTTAAGTCAGTGATATCACCACCATGGTGGTTAACAAAGAAATAAAAGCAACTTCACCTATTGTTGATCTCTTTGCTATGTGCACAGAGTTTAAATCATTCATTGCAACTCACCAAGATTTCTCTTTGGTCTTCAAGATTTTTTAAAAAGTTTGAAAACTCGTGAAGTGAGGCATCTGTAATACAAAACAATAAAAAAAAAATTAATCACGTTGCAGGATGGCATCGAGAAAATAGAGCCACTCATAGTCACTTCTTACCTACCTATGTATCTTTCATCATCAGTCTCTGCGTCACCAATGAATTCAAATTTAAAGTCTCTCAGAGAATGGGCAAATTTTCTCTGGGCTGCTGAAAGATCTGCAAGAAAAAAAAAGCACAGGTTGAAGGGTAAGCAGTCATTTTAAGCAGGCCAGAAGATCCCTCTATGCCTAGAAAACCGACTTTTACATGTAATTCTTAACACAGGTCTGCCTAAGGACATTACAGGACATCTACTGCTGCCTAACCCTCTTCTGATAAGGAATTTATCACACAGATATTTTTACGGAAGGCTACACTGTAGAAATACATGTGATTATATGTATAGTATTACATCTATCCTTACAGTTCACTTCAAGTTAAGGCAAAGGCCATTGAAAACAGATCTGGAATTACAGAAGTTAAGGGCACAACACTCAGCGTAGTTGTGCCAGTTGTCTTGCTCTGCTAACCTAAATTCACTCACATATTCATCAGCACAAATACACATCTTGGAATTTTCTAGATACTATACACAGATAGCTCCACTAGTGAAACCTTTATACCTAAATATACATAAAACAAATACAAAAGAATTGTTGCACTTGACCTAGAAATACTATGGAGTTAAACACTGCCAAAAGCTGTACAGCATTCATTATTTTTTTTTTTTATAATAACTGCTTTGTAATAACTATAAAACATTTCCAGCAACATTTGACAATTCGAGGGGCAAAGGCTGCACTCTTCTATTCTTCAGGAAGTAATCAGACTCCATTTTCAGTCACAATACCATTGTGATAAATCCTCACTGAAACTCAAACCTGTAAATAAACAGTGTACACACACTTTTCTGTTGTGCTGACATGTGCACGTTGGGAATGTCACAAGTTCTGGAAGGACTGAATTGCTCAGTTGGAAAAAAAAAAAAAGGATGCATGTTCTGGTACACCTCTACCCAGTAGTGAAGGTTTTAATCGCATTTTTGTTGTCAGCCAAAGTTAAGGACAACTTAAAAGTATTTAGTTAATCTATAATCTTTTTCTTATCACATGCAGTTCTGAAGGGTTAAGAAGAATTTTAACAGGCCAGCTAAGCATTTTGCTTTTTAATATTAACAGGCACTAAAAGATTACCAGCTTTGGCTTTTTTGTTAGGAGGGAGGTAATTCCTTTGGGTGGTTTTTTGTTTGTTGTTGGTAAAAAACAAACAAACAAAACCAAACAAAAAACCACCCAGTTTTATTACCAGTCCTGCATCCAACACATCATGTATTTTATCACGTGTCATAGTACAACCTCACGTACTGAAAGTTCAGTTCAACCACTTAACCTTTTAAGTCAAATACTCTACAAACAGCAAAACGTAGTCTAAAATGAAGAAAAAAGCTTTTTGTTCCTTTTCCCTTCTTTTCACCCATTTCTCATTAGTCCTCTCCTCGCCCATTGTGTAACGGAGCTGTTCCCTCCTAAACCTGTGCACGTACCCTCCGACACATGATGTTAGCAGGATGCTGCCCAGGGTTGAAATAACAAGGATAAGAAGCTGAAGGAACCAGTAACGTAACTCCCATGCGAAAGGAAACACGGGTGTTTTAATTCAAATGTCTTGTGGGCTGAACAGCTGCTCATAAAACAGCGAAAGAAACAAGTTCTGTTGGCTGTGAAAGGCTTAAATATGGAAAATAACAAGGTTCTTAACCATCTAATGTTATGTTTATTTCTGAGCCACGTCACAGCACAAGGCTGAAGAGAGTTTATTTATGGGAGAATGGCTCCAACAACAGACTCTCCAAAACTTATTAAATTTTCTTGAATCCAATAATCCCCTCCCAAAACCCTGTCATATGAGAGCCAGCCCCACGCTAGAGAAGGAATTGTTTATTATGTTTTCTCCTCCTTGTAGAGGTGAAGCATTCCAATAATGTTGAGCAAGGTACATGCTTAGAGACTCATGCAGCGCCACAGGCACACAACACCCCCTTTCCCTTCACAGACTGAACAGGTACAATGTTAGTGAGCTTATGAGCCTTCCTAGAGTGCTGACAAACTGCCACCTCTCTTGTGACAGTGACAGCAAACAAAACCCATGGCCACACCCAGACTCTTTCAGTGCAAAGTCCAACATCTTCAGGCAGCTTGGGAACGAGCTGAATTAAAACACGCAGCTTCTCCCTGGATCAGAAACCCACATTTATGCATTTCTCCTTACTGAATCTGCTCAGGGATTGGAAATTACTGACCCAAGGACTGACTATGTTGTTGGAAGCAGTAACCTTTTAACACATCAAAGCTTTATCTGCAGAATTCCTCATTAAAGCCATGAAGACACATTAAATTTTTGCAATAATTTCTGAAATGTTTAAGAACCATACAGAAAATTTTGGAAACCATCAGTGAGTGGGAAGGAGTTGGGTTTGGGGTCAAAGAATAAGAACCTGATGGGTCAAGAAAAGCTGCAGATACCTCACTATTGAATCACCACCTGGAAGGAAATAAGAAAAGATCTTCTAGATTTTAAGAACTTGGCACTTTCAACAAAGTTAAGAAGTCACTGGAGCAAAATCAAAACCAAGTATCAAGTAGTGATGGAGGAAAGCTTTCTCAGACGGTCAGAGCAAGAATACTGATTTCTTTTTTGTTGAGGCACAGGAAAAATTACAAGGATGGTGGCTGGAAACAACAAAAAAAAATAACATAGCCTTGTGGTAGATTTTCTTGCCACCTGACAAACCACAGTCAGAGTGGTGGTTGAGACCTGAGACCACCAGTCAAACCTTCCACTGTGGGACAAACAACATGAAATTGTTCTGATAAATTGCAAATGTCCTACAATACATACACAGAAATTCACCCAACTATAAGCATTTATGGAAATAAACTAGATGCTGATTAAGTACTATAATCTCTGACTATTGTGCTACAATTTAAATGCTGTGCATTGTTGCTTAAATTAGAAATTTCATAAATCTAACTTGGCTTTCTTCCACAAAGTGTCAGAAGACCTTTACTAGAGCAAAAATTATTTGTCTGGCACTGACAGATACATCCCAGCATTGTTCCACATCAGCACAGGAGCCTCCAAGACCAGTATGTGTTATACAGCAGACTGCAAACCCGAATGGATTCCAGCTACAAACACTAGAATAAGGCAGCACTTGAGTACAACTATGTATCAAACAGCACGACCAGCTAGGCTGGTTATGTGAATAATGCCGGGGCCTACTGAAGAGTAACTATTTTATTCCCTTTAATCCCCAAATTTTACAAAGTAACGCCAAACTGCAAGATAAAGGAAGCAGCAATAGGGTTGTTGCTTGTTGGAAGCTGCTGTTATCGTGGAAAGGGAGGAACAGGGCATTCAAGATCAAAGAGCCCCTTAACTATCAACCAAACACTAAGGCTGCTGAATACAATGGAATCCTGGCAAACTCATAAGGCAGAGTAGTTTCAAAGATTCACCTTCTAAAACACTAAAAGAAACTAAACATCTGCTAAATGTTTTGAACAAAAGGCCGAAGACAGATTTCCAAGGAGAGAAGGGAGGAATCCAAGGACACCAGGGCTTTTAATTTTTTCTTTGGTATTGTTCATATCAGTACATTGTACTTCTTTTATGTTTGGATGCAACTATTTAAAAACACAGCAAAAGAGGCAGGAGCAGCTGCCTGCTTCCTCACTTTGCTCTGAAACACCTTGGTAACAAGTGCTCCTGTGAGGTTGTCCAGTGCCAGATGCACTGCCAGTACCCCACACAAAAACGTCGATATTTTTTCCATTTGGATTGGAAAGAAAATATTTTTGTTCCTTATCTGAGTCGAGCTGAGCCAACACGACACCATTAGTTGCTGGGTGGTGGCCAAGCTTCACTTAACAGCACCAGAATCCAATGATTCCCTTTAAGGTCAGTACTAATCTCAGTGCTACCTACACAAACCAGAAGTCTTGCACAAAACCAGACAATATTGCTTTCTAAGGCTATTCTGGATCTCTTTTGGAAGGCAGAAGAATTACATCTGTTTGCATGAGTGTCAATATTTTTCTACAACAATATATACATTTCTACATTAAGCTTTTAAGAAGGACTGGAATTACATTGCCATTCCTCATTCCTAGCTTCAAGTCTCACTGACTCTTAACAGATACACTCCAGGAATGACAGACTTCCAAAAGCTTTATTTAACATAGATTAAAACTGCTCTGGCTTTGTTGAACAACATCCTCCCCAAAAAGCTAAAAGGTTAACAAACACCTAGATTTAGCTACCAAGCTCATCTGCAAGCTACTTTAAGGACTAATATTAGACTTCTCAAGGTATTTTCTTTGCAGTGGGCCAAGATCAGGCAAGAACATCATCCTGAAACAGGCAAGAACAAGCTGAGCCAGGGTTGGCCTCTCCCCTTTTCTTCCCAGGCATCAATCTCCTACAAGAGCCAACAAAGCAGCTTCAGAGGAACAGAGCACTTAAAATAGTTTGTCCAAGAGCTGCAGTATGGACTCGTGTAACGTTTTATACAAAAAATGCACCATCTCAACACTTTAAAAGCAACTCTGTGTTCCTTTTCTGTGTCCCCTTTCACAAGGTGAACAATGAACCTAATATAATCCATGACACTGAGAACATGAACAGGATTTAGTCACTACCTTAGCAAGGTGGATAAACAGGATTAATTTAGTAACTTAGCAGAGCAAGCCATGTGGCAGAATTCCTAAGAGCAGTAACACATTCCAACTCCCTAAAACCAAATAAACTTTTTACTCCTCATTTTTACTTGATAAATATATTGAAAGAGCCATCAAAAAAAAAAAAAAAAAAAAAAAAAAAAAAAAAAAAAAAAAAAAAAAAAAAAAAAAAAAAAAAAGAAAGAAAATTTACAATGAATCTAAAACACAAAGTTACTCATTCCCATCCAAAACTTGAAAACTTGAATGGAAATCAAGTTCAAAGTCTAAGAAGTTTCTGGAGTCCCATTTTAATTGTGTCACAGTATCCATGGCAGCTCACAAGTTTCTGAAAGCTGAGCAATTTTAGCTATGAGGATTAAAAAGCAACATATTACTGACTTGGCAAGTGGCTCAGCTTCCCTTCCCCCTGCCTCCCCTGCATAATACAGCGCATTTGGTCTATCCCACACCTTTAAAACAAATAAGGAAAACCTCAACCTCTCACCATTTCAGTTTAATCCAACTGACATCCTGCTCTTGCTGGCCCAAAGGCTCCTCTCCAGCTCTTGACAGCTTCACACCCTCCTCATTCATATGCTCAGGTCTGAGGCAACTCCACATTAAGTGTGCCAAAGTTACAAATTGTTTCATCGTTTTGGAAAAACCCTCAGAAATTTTTCCAGGTACATAAGTGAGAGAAAATTTGCTAAATTTTCAAAATACAGCAAAAAAGAGGGATGGCAGCAGCAATGTTTTAGGAAAAGCCTTCCAAATTTTAACATGGAAAGGAATTTTGCAAGCTCAAACAAACAAA